>JASAOM010001027.1:0-101807 GCA_030849085.1 Borovskyia barvae
ATATATATATATACATATATATCTTAACAGGAAGTTGATTCTCGCTCCCATGCACTTGAACAAATACTTATCTACACGCACACACATGACTTCGAAAAAATATTTCTTATAGTTCGGTGTGCCCACCTTTGTGGAAGCGGCGGCGAGTATCGCTGAAGAGGTGAGCGACGCCTTCCTCCTCCACCCTTTCTGTTGGGTGGGAAAGCATCGACCCCCCCCCCCCCCCCCTTGAGAAGGGGATGGGATGGACGAACGGGGGACGATCTGTTCCTTCTCTTCTTTTCCTGCTCCTCGTCCTCTTTTGATTTCGATACACATGCGTGAGCGATGTTTGGCCTCTCCTCCACATTTTTTTTCTTGCCCTGCTGTCTTGTCGCTGCTCTTCTCCATCCATGACATAATGGATGCCGCACAAAATTTTATCACCCTCGTCTCCCTCTCAGCACACACGCATGCAAATACACAGAGGCGTGCTGGACAACGACTTCGCCTACTCCCCTTCTTGCAAGCTTTTTTCCCCCTTCACTCTCGTACCCCCCTCTTCTTCTCCCGTTGCTCCTCACGCTCTCTTCCGCCCCCTCTTCTTCTTGTTGGACCTTTTTTTTTCATCGCTGATCTGTTGATTTGGTCCCGTCTCGCCCCGTTGTGGATACAAAATCAAAAGAGAGAGAAGGGAGGCGTGGATTCGTTCCTCTTCTCTCTCTCTCTCTCTCTTTCGTGTTGTGGTCGTCCTAAGGCCCTTCTCGTGAGTTTCTGCTTCTACTTTTTTGTGACCTCCCTCCCCACCCATGCTCGGGCGGCTCTGCAACAGTGCGTAATACTGAAAAGGACTGCTGCCGGACCCGCGTCATCCTCTCTTCCCTCCTTTCTTCATCTTTCTGTTTGCTCTTGTGAAGATAGCTGGCTCTTCTTGTATTTGGGTTTGTATCACATCTTTTCTCGTTCCCTTTTGCTCTTATTTTTGGGATCTTAGTTTCTGTAAATATTGGCAGCGGCTGCGTTGTCTGACCGCATTTCCCGTCGTACTCCCCCCCTCCTCCTCCTCATCTCCCTTTCGTTACTTCTTTGATTCCATATTTGTCTGAGCGTGTGTCACCTTTACGTGCATCTCGCTACAGATTCTCCTCCTCCTCCTTCTTCTTCTCTCTCTCTCTCCTTTTCTCTTCTTATGGTGTAGAAGCCGTTGTCTCTTCGATACTTCGCTTTGCACTTCTCTCTGTTTCGCTCTAGCCCCCTTCGTTCTGCTTTCCACTTTGGGACTTCGCTTCGTTTCTCCTCCTTCCCGCTCTTTAACGAAGAGAACGCGTAGCGATATTTCTTTCCCCCCATCCGCTCTCCCTCCTCTCCATCTTTCCTCTCCTTGCCACTTTTTCATCTTCACTTCTTCGCCTCCTCCGGGAGACCCTTCCAAAACACCGCAACCGTAACGGGATCAGGACAGGAAAGACGGAAGAACGAGGAAAAGAAACATCTTCGTTGGGTGCGGGAAGAAAGTGAAAACGCGTGTGTTGAGTGGGTCGACGTCTGAACGTGGCGTTCTTTTACGTTCCGTGCTTTGTTTCCTCCCTCTCTCTCTCTTCGCATCTTTTGAGATACTCCGCGGACGGTGCGTCGCCTCTTCCATTCCGCCTCTTCCTCCTCCTCCCCCCCTTTCATAATTGCTACGAGAGATTGCAGTGGCGCTGGCTGCCTCCTTTGACGCCACTGCACCTCCCGTTTTACTTTTTGCAGCAAAGTTGCTTTGATTTAGTATTTTAAGAGCAGGGGAAGCGAGCTCAGCGGAGGCAGCGGAAAGAAAAGAGGCGATTGAGTGCCACGAGGCGACGTGGGAGCCTTACCGGATCTCCTCCTCTCCTCTCCCTTCTTTCCTCGCACCCCATTTTCTTCCTCGTCTTGGAGCTTCACCGCCTGCAACGGCACCAGGTCAAAAGAACCTGTGCAAACAGAGAAAGGAGGACGGAGGGGGAGACTATCAGGCCCTTTGACGCGCAGCATTCGCCACTCTCATTTTTAAATCTTCTTCTCTTCCCCCCCCTCTCTTTGTGGAGTAGCAGCCAACATGTCGGCCGGGGAGAGGAAGGAGACGCCTCCACCGCCGATGGCGACGGGGACGGCAAAGTGGGCAGAGTTTACGCGAGACAGGTGTGCTACCCTTAACAGCCAACGTTGTTTGCTCGTGGTGGGCGACAGGGCCTTCGTGGAGCCGCTTCTCCCCCTTATTGACGAAGCCTGCGCGCATACCAGCGTCACGGAGTCGTTGGATCGAGCCGCTACACCCACTTCCGCTACTGCAAAAGATGAGGGCGGGCTCGAAAGATCCGCCAATTGGTGCACGCCAGCCGCCATGCCTCACGTTCTCTTCACCACACCGGCCAACCAGTCCCAAGTGCAGCGGTGTCTGGCGGTGCACGGACGCATACCGTTTTTGGCGATTGTAGACATGCATGACGACGATGATGAGCACAGTTTCGTCTTGGATTTGGCGGATGAGGTGTCAGTGGCGGCGGTCGCCGCCTTTCTAGCTCGGGTAGGCCGCGGCATCGAGCCACGCTGCCGTCAAGGCGCTCCGCCGCCCCCTGGAGACTTTTTCGAACCCACCCACGGCACCGTTCTCTGCGAGGCCCGTGCTGCGGTTACGTCCACCTTTGATCGCCTGATAGGAAGACGAGGCCGAGGTGCCCGTCTGCGGAGCCCCTACGAGGCGGAGCCAACGTTGACGTCGTCGTCCTCCTTGCCAGTTGCTGCTTCCGTACCGCTCGGGGGCGAGGTTAGAAAGGCGGCACCGACTCCGTGCGGTGCTGTATGTGTGTTCTGGAGTGATCGCTGTCCGTGTTGTCCTGGCGTACTGATGCTTGTTGAAACAATCGTGAAGCTTATTCGCTGTGTGGCGGCGCGTCACACCGGCCACGCTGCATCCGCCAACGTTAGCCTTGACTTTCCCTTTCTTGTCGCTAACATCGACGACAACGACTTCTCCCGGGAGGAGTGGCCCGTGGAGCTGCCGGGGCAGGTAGTGCCTTCCCTTGTCGCGTACACGGGTGCGTCCCGCGCTCCGGTTCTGTTCACGGGGGAGCGGCTACCGGTGCGACTGGTGGACTTCTTGTGTGACCACTGCCTACCCTCCAGCGAGTTGGTGACCTGCTCGGGCTTCATCAAGGAGGAGGCCGAGAGAGTAGCAGCGAAGCTCTCGATCGAAGAATCGATGATGACTATACCGGAAGATTCGGAGCTGTATCGCAAAGCTCAGCAGGCTTGGGCGGCGCTCGCGGAGGGACACCAAGAGGATGGCAAGAGCGATGCCTTGGATGCAAACAGCCCCGCTCTGCAGGCGGTATTCGATATGTTCGCTACCGTTCGCACTGAGTACCTCCCCACATCTCTGGCGGCGTTAACGGAAGCGATTCTTACCGAAGGTAGCGCAGCTGCAGGGGACTCCCGTGGCGCCTCACCAGGCCGCGGAGTACAGGGTAGCGTGGATGGCGATGGCGCGGACACCGTCCTGAAGGGAGTGGCTAACGACATAGCAAAAAATTTGGCTGATACCGTGCCGTCTGTGAGGCCTTCCGCTTCCGTCCCCGTGGCATCGCACAAGCGTCAGCGAGATTGAAGAGCATCCTCAACTCGATATTCTCTCGTGAGGCGCTTGCCTTTGTGAACATACACACACACATGTACGCACGCATATATATATATATACATGTATGCAAATATATGTACCTAGAGGAATATATGTGTCTCGAAACTTTCTTTGTTTGGATGGGAGTTGGTAAGGGTGGTGGTGGTGGTGGGAGCGTCTAAGTTTCCCGGGTGGGCTTATCCATCCTTCTCTGCAAGAGGTGTGAAAGTGTGTGGGGAGCCGAAGCTAAAGCACAAAATCGGAGCAAACAAGGCTCTGCTGACTCTCGCGGATCTCGAGATCGACAGAGGGGGAGAAAGAAAAGAAACCGAAATGGATGTCGCCTCGAGTGCGGCACACACCAACGAAAACGTTCTCGCGCAGAAGATGGCCGTGCATGCCCTTCTTCTTTTTTTTCTCTGGTGCAGGGGACACACGCTCCTGCTTCCATGCGCTTTTATGTAGTACCGCTCTTGGACCACCATGCACATCGAAGAAGAAGTTTGAGCTCTCTCTCTTTCGCAATGCCTTTGCCTTTGACGCTCTCTTCTCTCCTTTTCCTTTTCGCTTGTTTAAGTTGTGTTCACCGAGCAGAACTTCATCACCGCCCATAGTCAAGGACAGCAGTGATAAAGAACGTTCACGGATGGGCGAGCAGACACCACATCGCGGTATCCATTCAGCAAGTGTGTGTGTGTGTGTGGGGGGGGTTGTGTACATGTGCAAAGGATAGCTCCTCCCCTCCTCTCTCTCTTTCACTGACCTTTTCTTCCGCCTTCTTTCCCTCCCCACCCTCACCTATCGAAGGCCTTCGCGCACGACGCACCGTCGCACCTGGGGTCCCTCCTCCCTCCCTCCCTCCCCCCGGTGTGGAACTCTAGAGGTGCACATGCCATTCCTTTTGTCATCACCCGCGCTCAGCCATACCCCTCCCCCCATTTCCGGTTTCTCTCATCAGGCAAGCAGACGTGTTCAGCCAGGTGCACCTTTGCTTCTTCCTTTCTTCTGGCCTCTTCCCTTCCCTTCCTGTCCTTACAGCTCAACACAAGACGCACATCCATCGACTAGTTGAACTCAACGGTATATCCTCGCATAGAGAAAAGTTGATCCTCCCCTTGGCAAGAGTGCGCATCCCCCTCGACACCTCCTCGTTGCTTTCCTTCCCTCCTCCCCCCCCCGCACAACACACACGCACTCTCACAATTCCTTCTCCATCTCGCTTCATCGACGCCCTTCCTCCCCCTACGCTTCTCTCAATGGTGCACGGAAAGGGGTCTCTGCCTGCTACTTCGCCCTACCTCCCCCCCTTCCTTTCATCGTCCTCCTTCTGCTCCTCTCAACGAGACACACGTCCACCACTGTTACTGCCTTCATTTCATGAGGGGAACGCTCAGAGTGGCGAGGAACACACGCATTGCCTCGCACGCGTTCTCTCTTTCGCTGCTCACAGAAAATTTCAGTTGACCTCGCCCGCCTTTACGCTCCCGATACGCCGCGCCTCTCCGGAGGTGCTTATGCGCCGACACCATCTCGTCCACCTACGCTCGCTACGTGGCGGTGCAGAGGGTGAGAGGAGGGGGGGGAGGGCTAACTATAACAGCGGTCAGTGGACACAGGCCTTGCAGCCTGAAGAGCTGCCCCTTCCTCCTCCCCCCCGCCTCAATACGTGCGAATACATCCAGCTGCATCGTGAAGGTTTCGTGCCTCACGACAGACTAGTTTCTTCCCCCTTCCTTCTTTCTTGAATGATATCCACCTCTTCCTCTTACTCGACAACTCTCTTTTCCGTATCCTTCTCGATTTGAGAGCAGTTCTCCTTGACGAGAGAAGAAAGGGACGAGGATGCGGCGGAGCACATTTTCCACGAGGGGCTTCCATGCACCGCGTTCTAGCAGCGGCCACGACGTACCCACAGCACCGCGGCAGGTGCCCATTGTGGCATCAACTGCGCACGGAGGAGCACAGCGAGCGAAGGCAGTAGGGGTGTCTACAGCTGCCCTTTCTCATCATGCCCCTCCGAAGGCGGCTTCCCGCAGCACAACAATTGCACCCATCACGACTTCTTCAGCATCGTCAGGACCGACGACGAGCTGCGATGGGCAGGCCCTGCAGGTGCCACGTAGTGCGCTGAGTGGGCATTGGAATGCAAATCGCCTTCGCCGCGGCTTGGGCTCTCGTGAGGGGCCTTCCCCCCTCGCGCCTTTGCCTCACCTCAAGGTGGTCTCTCCCCATCACATGGAGCCTGATACGTTTCGTCAGGAGCCAGCGACGAGGTCCCCCAGCGTACCAGCCATCGGGCACGTGGGGGAGGACGGCGCGACGTCGCTGTCTCGCAAACGCAAGCGATCACCCTCCTCTGAGGATTGCGCACATTCGACCCCTTACCGAATCTCAGGTGACGACGGTGGATGGTGCGGCCTGTCCCCACGCGAGCAGGAAAAGGATGGTAGACCGTCCACAGCGGGACTGCTGGCGCCGCTGCTTCCCATGGAGCGCCGCCTCGCCTCTTCGCCTCGACTTCCCAACACCGTTCGCACGGTCTGCTATTCCCCTGCGGCCGCACTGCCTGTGGCGTTCCCACGAGGCACGCTGGACTTTGAGGGGGGGCACGCGGCCACCGAACATCCTGAGACGCCATTATCACCAGCTCACGGTGTATCTCCAGCGTCGCAGGGAGGGAGGACAGCGATGGTGGTAGCGTGGGGACCCTTGACGGCTGCCACCACCACCACCACCACCACCTCCGCTGATGCTGCTAGGGGTACTGCTGGATCCTCAGCCAATTGTGGGGACAGAGTGGGGGGTGATGACTTACAAAGCCCTGAACAGCGCAGCTCCTTCGTGTTTCGCACGCCGCCACCGGCGATGGCCACCCCATCTCCGAGCTCGACGGCATCTGCACTTTCCGGCACTCAGTTTCTCTCTGCCCTCGCCCATCAGCGGAATGGGGGCACTGCAATGCTGCCGGATGGGTCTTCCCCGTACACCAGTGACATTCCTTCCGATAACGCTTGTGTCTCTTCCCGACCTTTCTGCACACCACCAGGAGCGTTCAACGGAAGTGGAGCCGCAATGACGCCGCTGATACCCGGCTCGTCCGCTGACAACGCATCTGCTCCTGACGTGCCGCGTGCCTCACCCATGCGTTCTGCTGACCCCTGTGGCGCTGTGCCCTTCCTCGCAGCTCCCGCAGGATCGCAGGGGGACATGAATGATGGACTCCCCGTGGCAGCAGTCGGAGCGCCGTCGAGTTTGGTGGCCTCTGTGAGGGCTGCTGCTACCCCGTCTTCGTCGCCGCAGAGGGCCATCACGTCACTGCCTGTGTTGGATGTTGTGACCTCACCGCTTCTCCCCACAGTAGCGCCAGGCTGTGAGGCGGTGGCGGCGGCGGTGGAGGAGGAGAGCGACGAGGTTTTGGAACGGGAGGTCGCTGAGGACATGCGCCTCTCTACGGACGCTGCCTTTACTCCATCTGGTACTGGGAGCGCCGCTCCGCCTGTGTTTTCACAAACATCCGCAATGCACGACGCCGATGAGGAGGAACAGGATGGAGTCGATGATGTACCACGGCAGCGAAGGACGGAGGACGAAGAGAAGGAAGACGGGGGTAGTCTGTGGCGGTTCAGTGGTGGCGGCGCGGTGCTGGCGAATCCTACCATGGGGAGGGCTGAGCCTCCTCAGTGGCCTGTCGCTTCTCCGCAGCCGGAGATGCGGGGCATGCCGCTGCGTGCATCAACGCCGATCTCCGGTGCTATGGCCTTCCCATCCGATCCACCCTCTCCTACACGGGGGCGCTTAGAATGTCCGGCCGGTCCGCCTATCGAAGGCAACGCTGCTGGTCTCTCCGCTGAGACGCAGGATGGGTTGACGGACCCCACCAGATCCTCCATGACGTGGCCAATTCGTGCTGCTACCCCACCACATCTCCCTTCTGCTTCCGCACCCCAAAAGGTAGTTAGGCCGGTATTGGGGATCCTCACCGCGGCCGGAGCGGCTCCAACGGATGGAGTCGCGGTCGATGCACGAGGAGGCCGTCATCGCACTGTGTTCACCTTTACCGCAGCACACGCCGGTACCACTGCGACCGTTGCGACGGCCGGCCCTTTGCTGGGAGATTCATTGGAGGACCCTCGGCCGATGTCTGCCGTTGCCGGACGATGGGAGTGTGAGACGAGTCCCGCCCGCCCAGACGCGAGCGCGCTGGCGGCGGAGGGGCTCGATGCTCTGCTCCCCTCCTCCGAGGCGTCGGTATCGCTGGGGGATGGGCTGTGGACACCACAACGCACCGCGGCTACCGCAAGGGACACCGTTGCGTGGGCGAGTGCTACGCCACCGGCCACTTCGTCTCTCTCTTCCGACGCGCGGATGGATGCCCCTGGCACGGGCGACTCGAGCTCCCTCGAAGTTTCTCGCCAAGCAAAGCGACCCTGGCAACCGATGCCTCACCGTTTTTGCCCTGCAGTTTCTCTGTCCAGCGAGGTCGCAAGCCCTACAGGCGACATGCACGACACCCCTCAGACAACATCGGTGCTTTTCGGAAAGACGGGACCGTCCATCGGGGTCTCGACGGTGCCGGGGCGTGAGGTGGTGAATAGCTGCGGTGCTACCACCTCCCCAGCGCGCTCTACCCGAACGTGCTTCACGTTTTGGTCCAACCGGCCTCTCAGCGCGGAGCCCCTGCGGACGGACCTCGTACCGGTGTCGCCGTCGAGTATCACCGTGCAGATGAGAGCTGACAGCATTCCAGGTTCTCACGAAGCGCGTTCTTCGAGTGTAGCGAGGCTTTCTCCTCGCGGTACCACAACTCCAGAGCCCTCTGAGGTAGCGACAGTCGCGGCGGCAGCACTCACACACCAAAAGGAAGGGCAAGCGTTGCAGGAGCCAGTGATATTCGCAAAGGAGTGGCCTCTCAGCTTGCGGGAGGAGGACTCGAACTCGTGGTGGTTGCTACCCGTGCGTTCTTCGTCTAAAGCCGAGGGAAAGGCGTGCGGTGATGCGGGGGCATCCGAGTGGAGCTCAAGTGCTCACGTCCCCCTCCTCGCAGCTCCTGCCTCTGGAGATGGATTGGAGGGCCGCCATCGGAGCGCTTCGGCGGCGCCGCCTGTCGTCAGCGATGGGGATGCGATGCGATCGAAAGATGCCTCGCTGCTTGCCGGCCATCAAGTGATCCGTGAAGTCCCTGCTGATGCGGTTCTGGTAGAAAACGCTGCCACCTCCGCCACCCCTCAAAGCCACTTAGAGCTGCACCGTCCTAGCACCCCCACGGTGCCGCCTCTTCCTCCTCCTACAGCGGAGGACGACGACAAGTTTTATGACCTCCCCTGCGATGTGAGGCGTTTCTACGCAACACAGCGCGGTGTGACGTCTCTATACGACTGGCAGCACACATTGCTGACCCGCAGCGATGTACGGCAAGGCCGCAGCTTTATCTACAGCCTCCCCACCAGTGGAGGCAAAACATTGGTGGCGGAGCTGAGTCTCCTGCGATGCGTTCTAAACCGCCGTCAGTCGTGCTTTTTCGTTCTTCCTTTTGTCTCCCTCGCTGAGGAGAAAACAGCAGCACTGCAGCCGCTCACGGCAGCGTTCGACTTCACCGTGGATGGCCACTACGGCAGCTCTGGCCGCTTACCGCTCTGCCCAGCCCCCGCCATTTACGTCTGCACAATCGAGAAGGCGAACGCTCTCGTGAATCACATGATGGAGGAGGGTCGCACCGACGAGATCGGGGCGGCTGTGGTGGATGAGTTGCACATGGTGGGTGAATCACGACGTGGCGCGACGTTGGAGCTGTTCTTGTCTAAGCTGCTGATGATTGATGCTGCACGACGCCGTCGCTGCGCGGTACCCAGCATTTCTTCGGATGCTGGACGGCTCTGCGACGACGATGGGTCGCCAGGGCGACCACCGTGTGCGCTGTGCAAGGAAGCTGTCGATTTCGGAGACGAAGAAGAGGCATGGGTGGAAGAGAAGACAAGACGCGACCGCGACGCAGCTGTTCCATTGCCGCCGAAGTTCAGTCCCGGATTAGTGCAAATCATCGGTATGAGTGCCACGGTACCGAACCTCCACACCATCGCAGATTGGCTGGGTGCAGTGTGCTTTGAGAATGACTTCCGTCCAGTGCCGCTGCGCACCTACAGTGTCGTGGACGGGCTTGTGCTTCGCGACGGGCAGTACCACGAGCGATGTCTGAGTGGCAACTCCATTCACCAGCACTTGATGGAGCTCGCTACCGAAATGCCGGAAGCATCGGTGCTCATTTTCTGTGCTAGTCGCCAGCAGTGTGTGGATACGGCCAAGGGTATCGTGCAGTACTTAAAAATGCAGGCGGTCACCGGCCAGTCGCTTCCGTCGTTGCCAGTACTGCAGGGCAGCGACAGCGGACCCGCGGCTACCTCCCTGTCCACGGCTGCTGCTTCTGGTTGCTGGGGAGCTTCTCCATCCGCGAAGGGGAGCGAGAACGCCGTTGCCACTGCCGCTACCACAACCGCACCAGCAGCAGCAGGAGTAGCGGCGGCTTCGTGGCAGGCGTCGGCTGCAACGAAGCGGCTTTTAGTGGATCTGGCGGCCCTTGCGCACTACGAAGCGTCTCAGCTCAGCGAGGTGGTGCCGGCTGGGGTGGCCTTTCACCATGGTGGCCTCCTCGCCGAGGAGCGCGAGCTGATCGAGGCTGCCTTCCGACGGAAGCACATCCGAGTCTTGTGCTGCACCTCAACGCTGGCGGCCGGCGTCAACCTGCCCGCGCGCCGCGTCATCATCAAAACGCCTTACGTTGGCCGGACCTTCCTGACGAAGTCCCGCTATCTGCAGATGTGCGGTCGTGCGGGGAGGGCAGGGCTGGACCCGTATGGCGAATCATTTCTGCTTTTAACTCGACGAGATCAGGCCCGTGGGCACGCCCTGCTCCACGCCTCGGTGGAGCCGTGCCTCAGTCAAATCCTAGAGGACGGCGAGGCCTTGACACGGTCGTTGCTGGAGTGTGTTGGGGTGGGCTTGGTCACCGACCGACAGAGCGCCGACGAGTGGAGTGCATCGCTGCTCAGCTGCCGGGCGGTTGGCCCGGTGGACGCAGTGTGGCGGCCTCACATAACAGCATCGGTGGCTACGGTAGATAACGGAGAAGGGAACGCCTCTGATCGGGAAGGGACCCCCAATGCGTTGGTAACCCTTCCTGGTGAACGCCTCTCGACCGCCACCGCTGCCGGCCATTCGGAGGGCAGCTGCCTTGCGGCTGGGCAGGTCGCCGCCCCAGCTTCGTCGGGGTCGCCGCTCCTCACATTGGTGCCCCGGGCTGCGATGCAGGCGATGGTGCGCTCCGCTCTCGTCACCCTTGTCCGTTGTGGGCTCGTGAGTACCACCGAGGGATGGGTGGACAAGGCGTTGCCGAACCGCACCGTGGAGAGCAGTGGCCTCCGAGATTTCGCATCACATGATACGCCGGGGGGGCTAAGCACAGGCAAGTTTCCTGAGTACGAGAGTGCTTCCCGTGCGGCGCGCCCCGCAGACGACGGGGCTGAAGATCCTGGTGGAGGTAAGCCCGTGATCCGCGTAACGCCCTTCGGCAATTCGTCTGTTCGCTCGTGCTTTAGTGTAGAAGAGGCGCTGCTGCTACGGGCAGAGTTGGAGGAGCTGCGACACAACGGCCTCATCCTCTCCGATGATCTTCACCTCTGCTATTTTCTGACTCCATTGCGGGAGGTGGGCGAGTGCGACTGGGCGCTGCTGCGGCTCATGATGTGCCGCATGAGTGACAGTCGCCAGCGCATTGCGAGCCTGCTCGGCGTGGATGCCTACTTTATTGATCAGCAGGCGATGGGATTGGGTGGACCACTGTTGGTGTCGGACGAGGGCCGGAGGCGGCTCTTCACGGCAAAGCGCTTCTACGTCGCCCTCATGCTGGCAGACTTGCTGGCCGAGGTGCCCATGGCCACGGTGGAGAAGCAGTACAACGTCAATCGCGGACAGCTGCAGAATTTGATGCGGTCGGCCTCCATGTTTAGCAGCTCTATCACCAATTTCTGTCATGCAATGGAGTGGTTCTCGCTGGAGGCGGTGCTGTCATCGTTCGTGAAGCGGCTGGGCTTTGGCGTTAAGCCTGACCTGCTGCCGCTCATGGAAATACGGGGCATGCAGCCTCCCCGAGCGCGGGCGTTGTGGAATGCCGGTTTCAAGACGCTCGCCACCATCGCGTCTGCCGATGCGGATGAGATGTTGTCAAAAGTGAAGTCGATGAATCCCTCCGACAACAAGTCTGCAAAGTTTTTCACAAGCCGTTCGGCGCGGATGATTATACGAGAGGCGAACCTCGCGTTACAGTCACGAATTCAGGAAAAGAGGGGCGAACTCCAGGAACTCACCGTGCATCGTAGTTCTCACGACTCGAATGGCGTCGGCGGTGCTCGGCTGATGTAGAGGACAAGGCTGTCCCCCCCCCCTTCTCCCTCCCTCACCTGCACACCTTTGCGGAGCGTTGAAACGAAAAGAGAGGCAAACGAAACGTCGGCGTTCCCAGTCTTCGATTCGCTTCTGGTTTTTGTTCCGGGGGAAGGGGAGGGGTCTCGCCCTGTCTTCTTGGAAATGCTGCAAAGGCATGTGTCACATGCGTGAGCGAAAGGGAGTGAGGGCGCGTACGGGTGACAAAAGTAAGTCAGATCGGGTCTATCTCGGAACGGGAGGGGAGGGGGGCGGCAGCATCCGACGAGGAAGGCCAAGAGCTTTCCTCTCTTTTCCTTTCCCTCCTCCCTTTCCCGTGTCGAGCCTCCGCGCTCCAAGGGCAACCGCGTCATGGAAAAGCGAAGCGGGTGTGAGCAGCTGGGGGCTGTTGCGTAGCGGCTTGGGGTGGGGGATGGGCTGATGAAAGTGACGGGGAAGAGGGACCTTCTCGACTGTTGCTTTCCCTCACAGGCCCTCCCACGTCTCTCTCCCACCCCGTCACCTTCTCTTTTCTCCCCCTCAAGCCGTTTCTTGAGCATGCCTCAGCATATATCGATTGAATGCTGTAGAGCCCTTCGTGAAGGCTTCATCGGAGCTTCTTTTCCAGAATTTCGTCTCGCACTGCATTGGTGCGATGTCACAAGGCAAAGTGGCGACCACGTGGATGTAACTCGGCTTGACTACTTCATCTTGATCGGAAGGGTGGATGCAGCACCTCTACCCCTGTTACCTCCTCCAACCCTCCCTCCTCCTCGGTGTACCTCTTTTCTCTCAGTTCAGCGCCGATGGCGGGTTAGCGGAGGGGAGAGGGTACGCGTAGGGGAGCCTTCGCTCGTTTCGACTCCACTCATGCATCCCTCGCACCTTCTGCTTAGCCCCCCCTCCCCTTTCTCGAATTCATCTTGCATGACCATCTCTTCTCTCCTCCATTCATCTTTCTTTTCGCCTTATTGCTCGGAAAAGGAGAGGGAACACCTGCGCGCCTTCTTCTCCGCGTCGATCCTCCTATGCTCATCCGGGATATTATCGTTTCAACCGTGACCCCCTCTTCCCCCCCCGCCCCCCCCAACCCGGCATTAGGCAGCGCATCTGACACATGACATCTGCGGGTGGTGCTGGGTTGCTGGTAGGTGCCTGTGGTCTGGTGGCCTTTCTTGGTATACTCGCTTGTACGACGGTGTTGAGAGCGCTGCACCGCTACTGCGACGGGGCCAACGCACTGCGGCACGCCTCCGTGGCGGTGGCCCTGATCCCATTGGGCTTTGTTCTGAGTAATGTATTGCTCATCTCGTACAATGAGCTTGGTAAGACGCTACGTGATTACGCAGCGGGGTCACCGCAAGGATTGTCGGAGTCGGTGGCGATGTCCGTGGCATCCTTGCGTCCTCTCGTCGACCACGTTGGCGCAACGGAAACGCTGTGGATGACGTGCTTCCTTTTCACCACCTACGGCGTCATGGCGGTGCTGCACCACTTGGTGGACCTCTTGCGACTCCTGAAGGTATCGCGGAGACGACTCGTAGCCTCGGTATCGGATACACCTCAACGACAGGGTGCCGCAGATGCGGCCAGTAATGTGAAGGTGAAAGGCGGGCGGAAGAAGCGGCGCTGAGAAGGTCTACAATGGAAATAATATTTATGGAGGATTATACGCTTATAAAGTGTGTGTGTGTGTGTGTGTGTGGCGAGGCCATTAGTGTCAAGGGGAAGAGGGGTGACGGTCAATGGAACGCTGTGCTTGCTCCCTCGGGTGCGGTCTCTCTGCAGCTCTCTTCGGATAGTTTATCGATGGGGACGCATTTGGTAGACGCAGGCGTAGGGTTGTGTGGGCATGGGCGTGCGTCTGGCTCTCGAAGCGCAACCCCTTCAAAGCAGCAAATCGCTTTTTCTTCGTCCATCAGGGAAGCCATGACACCGCAGGGAGCAAAATGGTGTTGGTGGTGGGATGGCTGCGGTGAAAGAGAGTTCCGCGAGGAAAGGGCAAATACCGAAGAAATGGTTTCGGCGGAGGGCGAACACACTCCCTCGCTGCTACGCGCAACAAGGAATATGCTGAGCTCCTCTCCATCTTCATCTTCCTCCCCTTCGCATGTACCTACACACACACACACACACACACACGCATAGACCCACATCTACCCTTTCGCACAAGTTCTTCTTCTCCGCCTGGCGCGAATGGCTTCGGATGTGCGAACAGTTGACCTCTACGGGGGGGCGATGCGCGTAAAAATGGGGCCGGCGCTGGAAGACGTCTCCCGCTTTCGACAAGTGCCAGACAACCAAGAGGTGTACGCGGACGCAGACACCGGTGCTTCTCTTATTGTGGAGCTTCTGGGCCGGCAGCGAGAGGTGTCCAATGCCGATGCCGGCACCTTCTTCTACCTCGACCTTGCCAAGGACAACGGCTGCCCACTCGAGCACATCCAATGCCGAGAGACGGTGGTTCTGCCGCCTTCGGCTTACCCCCAACTCGTAGCCAGTGCAGCGTCTCCCCCGACCACGTCCAGCGTGGTGTCCCCGCAGGCCTGCGACTACGCCTGTCTGACGACTGGGTTTCAATGTGTCTCAAAGTACGCTAACGAAGAGGGAAAGGAGAACGAGGTCTTTGTGGGCTTGGCGGTGTTTCGCTTCACCTCACCGGTGTCCACGGAGATTCTCCTGTCGCTTTCGTGTCCCACGCAGCTGCACCCCGAAAGCTCCGAGACGAAGGTGATACAGCGCCTGCTGACGGAGCAGGAGCGGCTCCGCATCTTGTATACGGCAGTCGCCTCGCTGGAGATCGTGGCGTGGGATTTGTTTGTGCCGGAGGAAACGGAGTAGTAGGAAAAGATCAGTGCTGCGGCGTGGGATAGGGGGGGGGGCAGGAGAGACGCGCACAGAGGGAAAAGAGGGGGGGGCTCGCTTCTCTATCGTTGCCACCACGGCAGGTGCGCTCTGCATTCTTCCCTCTCCCCGCTGTTTCATTCCGTCACCGTACCTTCTTTCTTCCCTGCGCTGCTCGCAGATTTGCGGGTGGGGCGGCGCCCTATTTCAGGATCGAACACTCCTTCGGGCCACATCACTCATCATCCTGTAGAGCACACACAAACACACACACACACACACACACAACAGAGAAGCTGTTTTTTGTGTGTGAGAAACAAATCATTCACGATTGAACATGAAAAAATATAAAGCCACAAAAGCAAACATGTATTGAGGTGTTTCTTGAAGCCGCTGCGTGCGCTTTTTCATTTTTTCCCTTTCGTACTCGCCATATTGGGAAAAGCGGGGTGGGATCGGGCGGTGGTGGTGAGAGGGAGAGGTACTGTGCACTGCTACGCCCAGTGGTGCCACTGCCGCTACACCACCGCCACCACCACCACTACCGGTGGGCACCAAAACCAAGTGGAATGCGTGTGCGCGTTGGCGCAAGAATGGTGTACAACCTCTTGTTTTATACTCGCCCATTTCTTTACACTGACGTCTCTCTGCTCCTCCTCCTCCTCCTCCTCTCTCTCCCACTTCATCGGCTCGCCTTCTTCCGCCTTGGCGGTCCCCACCCCCTCCCTTCTCTTTTTCTTTTACGGGCTCTCTTTTCCTGCATCCTGACACGCGCCCTGACATTTCTTTCTCCTTTCTCCTTCTGCACACTTCACTATCGTGTTATGGGTTCACTCCTCCTCACTGCTCATCTCTTCTCTTTCCTTTCCTGATTTTTTTTGTGAGTTGGGTACATGCAGGTGCATCAGAGAATACGAGAGCGACCCGTTTAGTAAAGACTCCTCTACACCATCGCTTCAAAGCTCTCTCCTTGATTTCTCTTTTTCTCTCGCGTTCAGTGTGGGTGGGTGGGTGTTGCTCTTCTCCTTCTCTTGCACTTAGCAGCAACCGTGGTGGGCGCGACGAGCCCCCCCTTCTTCTGTCATCGTTTCCCTATCCTAGCGTTGTAGCGTTCTTTCTCTCTCTCTTTCCTCTCCTCTCGTCTCTCTAGTCCTTCGTGCTTTACTCCAACACCTCTACCTCCTTCCCTCCCCCCTTCTGCGCCTCATAGCCCTGCCCTGGAGACCTGCTCGGATCTCACTCGCTTTCTTCTTACCCACTGGCCCCCGTTCCCCTTCGAATCCGTCGAAGATGTTGCGCAGGGTAGCGTCCCGTCCGTACAAGACGATGGTGCGTCGCATGGCCGCCACCGACGCCGCAGCGGTGCCCAACTCACAGAAGGCCGTCCTACAGCTCGTCCGCTTCGATCCCGAAACGAACTCTTCTCGAGTAGAGAGTTATGAATATGATAAGCATCACGACTACATGGTTCTGGATTTGCTGATCGCGGTGAAGGCGCATCAAGACCCAACATTGGCATTCCGCAGCTCCTGCTGTGAGGGTGTGTGTGGTAGCTGCGCCATGAACATCAACGGCATCAACTCGCTCGCCTGCATCACCTTTGCCCAGCACGTTACAACGGTGGGTCCGCTACCGAACTTTCCGGTGATTAAAGATTTCGTGGTAGACCTGCGGCACTTCTTCCAGCAGTACGCCTTCATCCGCCCCTTCGTGCGTAACGTCAACCTCCACCGCTGCCAGGTGGACGGCATTGCGGGGCGGTACAACAACGTCGCCCGCGTCTTGAATGGCGTGAGCCCGTCGGAGGGGCAGGCAATGGAGAAGGCGCAACAGCAACTTGCCTCGGTGCAGAAGAGCGAGACGACAGTGGCAGCGCTGCTGCGCATCGTTGATGCCGCGGTGGATGCCGGCAATGCAACACAGGCTATCGATGTCCTGGAGAAAGTAGAGCAACACGGCGTGTCTCTCGATCGAGCCAAGGTGACAGAGTTGATTGAGCGTGCCCTAAAGAACTTTGCAGCCAAGACAGCCTAAAAGGGTCTCGAAGAGGTATTCAGAAAAAAAAAGAAGATCAGCAGGCAGTCGTACTTGGTGCAGGGGGATGGAGAGAAAGATACGAGAAGTGGTGGAAGATCGTGCAGGATCGGTGATAAGGTGCATGATGAGGGCATGGGCCAGCAGAAGGAAGACGGCGATGAAACCACCAGGCCTGCATCCACCGCTTCCGGTTACAACTTCATCACGTGGATGCAAGTGTGTGTGTGTGTGTGTCTCTCTCTCTCTCTGTGCCCCCTCCCTCTTCCCTCTATGTTTCTGCCGCCTGCCTTTTCCTCTTTCATGTGCGAGGGCGGAAGTGGCGGAAGGAGAAGGAAGAGGGCTACGGAAGATGTGTGTGCTTGTGCTTTGTATTTTGTGTGTGCGTGTGCTTATATGTGCGGTTCGTATCTATTTTCTGAAGTAGATGGAGAAAGCGGAAAGGAAGAGCCTTCTCTCTCTCTCTCCCTTTGTCTCTTACGTGTTAGCACAAAAGAGAGCTAGCGGACGCTTCTCTCACCCACAGCATAAGATAAAGATTGCGATGGGAGAGAAGGAGTATACATGGAGAGATGAGAAGGGAAGATATGGGGGGAGGGGGAGTGAGAAAATGGCATCAAAGTGAAGAAGTGACTATGTCTTGATATATATGTGTGTGTGTGTGTGTGTGTGTGTGCTTGAGTGGCCAGGTGCGGGCGCTTCTTATCTTGTGGATCATCTCCCGTCTATATTGCCGCTTTTGCCATGCTACCTGTCTCGCGTGTTCTTCTCTGTTGTGCTTTCTCTCTCCGTCGCTTGGGGTATCTCTCGACAAGTGAGAGAGAGAGATCCCATGGGTAGGGGAACCTGAGGTGGCGCGTTTGCTGTACCTCCCTCGGGTGCCCCTCGACCTGTCTGTCTCGGCTGTGACTCCATTTCCGTCCTTCTCTCTTGCTCTTGTCTCCTCACCAACACATCCCCCCCAAAAAAGATGGTGCGCTTCTGCGCATCGATTTTGTTTTCTTTGCGCTACGCTTCACTTCGCCTTCTCCTTCCTGCCCCCCCCCCCCCTTCCCCCCTCTCCTCCCTTCCATCGAATCCTTTTGGTGCGTCGCTTCATCTAGGACGCGGGCAGCCATGTGTAAAGGTACCATCCATACCCGACGACCTAGAACGTGTGCGGGAAGATGTTCGCTGTGCTGCGGGTACACCCCATGCGTGATCGCGTTGATGCTGATTGCCCTTAACGTGGCCCCGTA
Organism: Borovskyia barvae; assembly: GCA_030849085.1. Lineage (NCBI taxonomy): Eukaryota > Euglenozoa > Kinetoplastea > Trypanosomatida > Trypanosomatidae > Borovskyia > Borovskyia barvae. The sequence continues at coordinate 18,145 of JASAOM010001027.1, forward strand.
TCACCTCTGTTTTCTCCGGATGCTCTACACTGCATGTGTGAGTGGCAGTGCGCCGTTTGTGTTCTACTACTATTGCCTGATCGTCATGATCTTTAGCGAGGCGATGGTGTATGGCAACTATTTTCTGGCGGTGTTCACGAGCCCCGGCTTTGTACCCCACGAGCCGTGGTCGAAGGCACCGGTGTTCGAGGGTAAAATGATCAGCGAAAACCCTTGCGAGGTGATGGAGCTGGACCGCGGCGGGAAGCTCCGATACTGCTCCTACTGCTCTCAATTTAAACCAGATCAGGCGCGGCACTGCGATCTCTGTGACCGTTGCGTGTTTCGCATGGATCACCACTGCCCGTGGATCAACAACTGCGTCGGACGAGGGAATAGCAAATACTTCTTGCTGTTTGTGAGCTACATCCCATTCGGTGCCTTCCACGTCGTCTTAACGACCCTGTTCAGTTGCATCTTCTACTTTCCGAATTTCTTCCAATTTGAAATGCGCGATGACCAGGTCCTCAACAACGTGGTCATCCTCGTCTCTCTTGTCTTCTCCACAGCCATGGGGCTCTGCTTCTTGGCTTTTGCCATGCATTTCCTTTGGATGGCGTACCGTGGAGAGACGTCGGTGTCTCGGATGATTTCCTCCAAGAAGCACGCTGCCGAACTAGAGCAGCTCCGTCGACGAGAGAAGGAGGACAGAGCTCTTTTCTTGTTTGATCTTTTCGGTGCCGATCGGAGATGGTACCGTGCCATCCTTCCGTTCCGTCCTATCCACGACCCTGGACGTGCCCCACCGGGGTACGTACGCCGGTTTGGCGATGGGCTGCAGGAAGCTCCGATGGATATCGTTTGAGGTGCGATGCATCGAGATGGAGCAGCGATGTTGTGCAGCGTCTGCTTGCCCTCTCGCATACACAACACCCTCACACTATAAATCTCTCTCTCTCTCCATATATATATGTATATATATATATATGGATGTGTATATTGATTTTGTGCCTGTCACGTGCACTGCCCCGAGCGCCGTTTCATGCGGGTGGGTTGTGCATGCGTATCCGATTGTTGAGTGCTGCGTGTTGTGTGTGTGTCCCTCTTCGTTAATGTACGGTGGTGTACACACGTGAGGTTAGTCCAGGTGCGTGACATGGCGTGTGTACGCGGCTGCTCTTGGGATGGCGATTTCTTGTGTGCTTCCTCCTCCCCTTCTCCGCTGGAACGGGGCGCTGGACAAGGAGGGGCCGGAGGGGTGACAAGCGTTTCAGGAAAAGGGATGTGAGGGCAATGGATGCGGGGCTCCCGTTTTTCAAGTCGGCAGGTGGTCACGTAGCTGCGTTTGAGGCTGGTGCTAGGGTGCCCGAATGCCGGTCCTTCTTCTCTGGAGTGTATCACCATGGCAATGTGATCCGAGAGGTTATGACGTACCGCTACTCCCAAAGCGAAGGCGGACATTAGTAGCAAGCGTGGGCTTCCTCGACGCGCGGCCCCCTGATTTAGTGACGCCGGTGCGCCATGTCATCGTTTTCCTCCTTCGCTTTCCTCAGATGAGCCGGACAGGCCTTGTACAGGATACGGTGCGGTTGAGGGAAAGAGAGAGAGAAAGCTAGTGAAGCGTGTGCGAATGCCACCAGCATAGTGGGGCGGCTTATCCACACGATTGCCGCTGCAGTTTGTTCGCAATTTCTCGCGGATGCTCTTCCTCTCCTTTCGTGCACACTCTTCCGAGTCTCTCTCTTTCTCTTCATCCCTCTCTCCCTCTCCCTCTCCCCCTCTCTCTCTCACACACACACGCGCGTGCATATCGCTTTGTTTCTTCCTGCCTCTCCTCCTCCCCACCTCAAGTAAGACGGCTACAATCGTTGCACGCATCTAAAGAGGTGTGTGTGTCCGTACACACGCTGTATACATGTGTGTGTATAGGAAAAAGGACGGAACAACACACCAATACCCGGCACGATGAGTTCGAGCTGTCCCCAAGTAGGCGGCCGCAGCCGTGAGGTGGTTCGGCCCCCGTGCCTCAACGTGTTTGCCCATCCAGAAAAACCGGAGGGATGTTCGGAGGGGTGTGCGATGTGCTGCGGCTACACCACACCAGCCGTGTGCGGGATGCTCATCGTTATGCTCACTCTCGCCAGCGATGCGTATAGTGTGTACCTCATCGTCCGTTATCCACACGATGCATGGCGTATCGTCGTAAGTCTTATTATACTGCTTGTGACGACGGGCACCGGTGCATTGGGGCTGTGGTCGTTATATGCGGTCGTCTTCACTTCCCCGGGCTTGGTGCCCCGCGATCCGTGGGAGGCTCCCCCCGTGTATGCGGGCCCACCACCGCTGCCTTCGTTCCCATTGGCAGCTGGGTACGCGGCTCCACCGGTCCAGCACAGCGCTTTCAACAACCTACCGGCTCTTCCACCACCGCATGAGCAGGGTTCAGCGACTCTGCCTCCCCCGGCGGTGACGGTCTCGTCGCAGACGGGACGCCCCACGGAGGTACCCCCGACCCCACCGCCATTCAGGAATGAGGCGGCACAGCCCCCTTCCCAACCCTCCGGCCTCTGCGCGCCGCAAAACGCAAATCCACTGGAGGACCTGGACCGTTCCTCGAAGGGCTTGGCGGGGACCGCTATCTTGGGTAGCGAGAGAGGCGGTCGTAGCGATGCCCAGCCGGTGTCGCATGCAGCCCTTCCCCCGCCATGTGCTGGCCCTGATGACGCGGATTTCACGGGGCTCGAGGTCGGGCTGGCTCGCCCCAGTCACAGTCCCTACCATCCCATGTCTGGACCAGCGAGGCAACAAGGGATTCACGAGATGCCACTGCCGCCCCTAACGGCACCGCCAATCTCTATCCCTGTTCAGTCCCCCAATCACTACCGTGTGAAGGAGCTCGACCGCAACGGCTGCCTCCGCTTCTGCTACCGGTGCCGGCTGTACAAACCAGACTTCTCGCACCACTGCAGTCTGTGTGGGCGGTGCGTCTACAATTTCGATCATCACTGCCCCTTCATTAACAACTGCGTTGGCCGCAACAACTACAAACTCTTTCTCCTATTTCTCCTCTACCTCGGCGTGGGAGGACTGCTGGAGGGGGGCCTCATGCTTATTCTAATTTTCGCCGTAGATGGCGCGGACTTGACCACCAAGGCATGGTGGATCATCGTACCCGCGTTGGACATCGTTCTGGGCATCTCACTGCTGCTCTTCCACGTTCAACATCGGATATTGTTAAGGAATGGGCAAAGTACGTTGGAGCATCTGACGGGAGGGAGCGGCCGCAACGCCTTGGAGGCCTTTCGTCGCACCTTTCAGCGGAATCGACTCACACCAGAGCAGAAGGTGGCAATGGCGCAGCAGCGAAAGGCGAAAGTCGAGCTCCACAATCTCACATTGCTCGGACAAGAATCGCCGTGGTGGCGGCGCTGGCTTCCGCTCCCGGTGCGTACCGACGATAGCGCTGACGACACCGTCGCGGATGGAGCGCGAGACGTCACATAAAAAAGGAGCCGCTCCCCTCCATTCTTCCCTTTCCTCCCTTTTCTTCGGGTGCCGATACGTTTGTCTGTATCTACAGGCGTGAAACAAACTTTCCTCCTCCTCCTCCTCCTCCCCCCTCTCATTCTCAAGATTGGCACGCCTCTCTCTCTCTCTCTCGTACCCCACCGCTGGAAGTCACAGTATATATATATATGTATGTATGTATGGTTATACACTGATGTATCGGTAGATGGCCAATGTGGACACAGAGGGGGAGGGGGAGGAGAGGGTTGTGCTTCTTTGGGGGAAAATGCCGGCTCCGATTCCCGTCCGGCCTTCTTCGCCTGTGTGTGTGATACTGCTGAAGCGCGGCTGGGCCCAAGACACGCACACGCACACACACACACACACACGCACACACCGTCATCCGTCTGTTTGACGCATACCTGTCGCAACCCCAATGGTGGGCTTTACTCTCCTCATGTCTGTCTGCGCCTCCTCGTCATCTCTTCCATTGGGACGACGCTCTGCGTCGTCGATCCTCTCCTCCTTCCCGCCTCCTCCCATGCTACGCGACCAAGAAGGGGGTATCTCAAGTGCGTACGCCATCACCTTCACCTTTCCTTTCTTCCTCCGTCTCTTTGTGCTCTCCCCACGCTGCGGATCATGATAGGCTGAAGGGGGTATGTTGAGGAGTGCGCCGCATTATTGGATCCCACTCTCCGGCACGGCGCCTCCGCCTCCTTTCGCCTGCCGAAACGCTTAGGAGGAGCCGGCCATTGGATCGGCAAACAGGGGGGCGACGGGGACGTGAAAAGCAACAGCGACCAAAAAAGGGCTGGAGGAAGAGCTTCCATGTTGCAGGAACGCTGCTCCTCCCCTCTTTCTAACATCCAGACGCACACACGCACACACAATATATATATATATGAATGGGAGAGGGCAAGGGTGGCACATTCTCCGCAGTTATTCACCTACTTCATCCTGTCGTCGCTGCAACGCTTCCCGCTACTCTCTCCCCCCATTTACCTTCGTTATCTCTTTTCCTTCTCTGAAGAAGAAGAATAGTGAAGAGAGGTACTCTTCATGCCCAGCACCCCATCATGCTTGCTCTTTACGTGCGCCTGCTCCGCCTTGGGATGAGTCTCAGTCGAGTCCTGCGGAACGGACTCACGCGCTACCGCTTTGCCTTACTAGTCTTGGCCGCCGCTGTAGGTCTCACCTGCGGCTACAATGCTCTCGTGTGGCTTCTCCTCCGAGACATTCGTGCATGCCAGCTGCGACAGGAAGGATATCTCGCAGGCTTGGAGACCGCTTCCTGGTGCCGACGTCTCTCGGTGCGTCACAGCACGTACACGCTTGTCCTCCTCTCTCTCATTTGTGGGGATTTCCTTTTCCTAATGATGTTTTGGTGCTTCTTTTGTGCTCTCTTCAGCTGCGCTGGATACGTGCCGAGTGAACCGTGGAGGTATCCACCTCGCAGCGATACAGCGAAGCAGAACGCGTTACGTGCCACATGGTTGGCACAGCTGCAGTGGATACGCGCGCAAGGCCCCGAGTTACAGTGGCATGCAGCCTCCTCCCAGTTTCAGCAGCAACGCATGCAACAACCACAGCAGCAACTGCAGCCATGGCGGCACACTCCCTCGCAGAGTGCACCATCACCTCAGACACCCTTCCAAAACTTTCGAAGAAGTGAAGATGCTAGGGTTCCTCCGGCAGAGGGGGGGGCAATCTCTGCGACGACAACGTTTGTAAAAGTGGAGCCTGCAGCAGTGCTTAACGAGTCGGTCCATCTCATTTCTAATACGCATTCGTTGCCGCACTCACCCTGTCCGTATCCTCCTTCCTCACTGACTTATGGAGACGGGGAGGAGCGTCGGGCCGCTGCCCTTCTGGCGGCTGCACCTGTGTCTCCGCCGAGCGTACGGACAAGCCGGCCATGCGCCACGGATCCAAAGCAGCTCCTCTCCTTGAAAGCATCGCAGGACGCTTCGACCGGGTCGGAGGTGACCCGAACTTTATCGCCGGTGTCATGCACGAGCTCAACGGGGCACTTCTCCAGCAACGCCTCCCCCTCGTCACGGACGCAGATGGGCCCCCTAGTAGAGATAATGAAAGCCCCGCCTATCGATGCGTCTCACTACAGTCCTGCTGTGTCGAGTGGTGCGATGCCATCACAGCTAACGTGCAGCTCGGCAGCCCCAGCTCCGTCTACTCCTCTACCGCCCCCATCATCGCCATCGTCTGAGGCGGAAGGGCACTATAATGCACAGGAAGTCCACGAGTATGAGGCGAATGGCTCGCTGCGCTTCTGCACCTTCTGTGATCAATACAAGCCTGATGGCAGCCATCATTGCCGTGTGTGCCACCGCTGTGTTCTCGATATGGATCATCACTGCTTCTTCCTCAACACCTGCGTGGGGCGGTACAACTACAAATTGTTCTTTCTTGCTCTTTCCTATGCTGTCCTATCAGGGATGTTCAGCTCGGTTTCTATGACACTAACGTATGCCTGCAGTGCAGCGTGTAGGAGCCTGGCTCCGTGGTGGTGGTTCTGTGTCCCAACGGGCATCATGATGGTCACCGCCCCCATCACCTACTTGTGGCTGCAGCACGTCTTTCTTCTCGTTCGCGGTGTCAGCACGCTGGAACGCATGAGGGAGGTGTCTTCGGAGCGATTTCTCGCAACATTCAGTAGCTCTCCCCGAGCTCCTCGGAATCCCTGCGGCCGCTGTGGCGAGGACTGCTGTCTGTTGCTTACCGACTGCAGCGAGGCGATGAGGGTATGGCGAGGCTCTGCCGTCGCTGCCATTCTGCTTCGCTCCACCCAACTGCAGAGGTTCCCGAGTTCCGATGGGCTCCTGTGCCCCAAGCCCAATAGCAGCGATGGTGAAGGCGACGACGCGATGGAGTTGCCTGATCGCACTGATTCTGCGCGTGCGTCTTTGACCCGAGCAGCGCGTCGCGCACGACGGCTGGATGTTCTCTTCGGCCGTCCTCGTCTCTGGGTGCTCCATCTTCTGCCCATCGCTCCGCCCGCCGATGATCAGCAGCGACGGACCAGGCAGCTGCGCAGCCTGATGTTCGATGTCGTTGGCTGAAGGCGTTAGGGCCGTGGGGGAGAGAGAGAAAACGTGTGTGTGGGTGGTGTATCCGTGCGAAAGACGAGAGGTGGCTGGACACCCCTCTGCGCTCCACGGTGCTGCTGCTGCTTCTCTCTTCCTCCTCTCGACGCCATCTCTGCGGCGGCGCATTTCTCCCTTCGGTTTCGCCTCCCCTCCCGCTGGCATGAAAATGAAGGAGGGTGTGATGTGGTCGGTGGCGGTAGTGCAGGAGTCTGCTGTAGGGACCGGCACGGGAAAGCATCACGCAGCCCCCCCCCCCCCCAAAGACTCTGATATAGACATATCTGCCACTTCTGGATCTTCGCCCCTCTGCTCGAGGGGTGGGAGTGGATGAGGCGTCTATGCGATGGAGGTCTTCAAGCCTCTCCCTTCCCCTTCTGCCGCTTATCTCATCCGCCGTGCCTTTTGCCGTCGTTTCTCCATGGCATCTTCAAAATATGCATCCCTATCTCTCTTTCTCCCACTTGTAGGCAAAGCAAACGATGCCATGCAAGAGGGAGGGTAAGGCGCCGCTTCAGGTGCAGCGGAGGCTGATCTAAGATCACGCAGCCCCTCCCCCCCCCTCGTCTATGCTGCAGGGTTTGCACGCACTCCTCGAGTTTCACCATTTTACCTTGCGCGCTCCCTCTCTCTGTCCCCCCCCGCCACAAACACAAACCGCAAGTAGGTACGCATCACTGCCTGCCTCATCCTTCCTTTTTCGTTTTGGGTGTGCCTGTTAGCGCGTACGCGCCCTTTCGTTTGACGTAACGGCAGCGGTGCACACGTCCTCCCCCCCCCCTCTCCCTCTCCCTCTCTTTGTGTTTTGACGCGATTATTTTGTAGTGGCTCCCACTCGCCCTGTTCCCTCTCTCGAGGCGTGCAGGAGGAGGTTTGTGTACGTTTGTAGGTGTGTGAACAGCGCACAGAAAGCGGTAGTGTAGAAAGTTCACGTACCTTTCGCCTCCCTCCTTTTCCGGACCTCTCCACACTTCTTTTTCCTTCTCACGTTTCGCACCTTTCCCTCTCTCTCTTTCTCTCTTCCCTTTCCCCTTCCTTGACGAAGAAGGTGGCGGAGCATCCCTGTCTATCCGAGTGGGCGAGTGAGGAGGGACGATCGGCACCGATAGGTTTCCATCCACAATCTCCACAAAAAGCGGCAGCAGCGGTGTAAAACTTAATGCGCTTATCCGCCCCCAACTGCAGCAAAGTTGGCGAGTCGAAAACCACCGCCGCCAGGGTGCAACTACCGCCCATCCGACCGCCAGGAGGCATTCTGGGGCACGCCTCCTCCGCTCCCTTGACACCCGTGCTCCTGAGGGCGAGTGGGATGGCGCGCAACGGGTCCCGCTTTACCTCAGGCAGCGGTGCGTCCCCCTTGACGGCATCCGTGCCTACGCCAGAGCGAACACGGCTCGATCAATTATCGTGTCTGCCAACGGCGGTCGAATCGGACTCCCCTTCGGTGTGCGCCAGCACGCTGTCGTCCGAACGGGGTCCACTGAATTTTTTGCCTTCCGTGTCACCTAGCTGCTCGCGGGGCTCCTCCCTGCTTCCTCGCTTTTCAGCAGGGTCGACTCTTCATGAAACATCGCCACCGCCCACACAGCAGCAAAGCGGGCGCGCGATGGTTTCGGTGACGGACGCCGTCGCAGAGGAGGAGAAGGAGCTGCGGGACCTCAAACAGCTCCTGAGCGCCCAATCTTCTCGGCTGCGCCGTCGCTCCTCCGCATCCACGTTGGCACCTGAGGAACTGCAGGTGCTCCTGGAAGGTTTATCATCCGTCTCCTCCACGCTGTCGAGGAAGACGACGGTGCTGGCAAGCAGTGCTGTATCGGATGTTTCCTGCACGCCAACGGAGGTGAGCGCGTTTCGTGATGGCACATCGAACCTCATGGCGAGTGCGGATGCCAGTGGCGTGGCCCGGACGGGCTCCCTCGACGGTCCAGGGCGCGTGAGGGAGACGGTACGCCACGGCGCCCGCTACGCCTGCATGCCTCAGCGCAACGTCACAGGTAACAAAGGTGTGCCTAACGGCGAGGCGCATGATGCAGCTTCATCGGGGTTGTCAACTCGTAATGATGAAAATGGCGAGGAAGCGTTGCTTGCGGCTCTAGAGAAGGAATCGGAGGTGCGAGAGGCTCGGCTGGAGCGCCGCGCGCACGCTCTCCGCAAGAGTTGGAGAACATCCGCTCGCAAGGAGCCTCAGCCGATTGCTCCTCCACCACCTCCCGTTACTCAAGTAACGTCCGACGCGGAGGTGCAGGAGCGAGCGCTGGCAGCCGAGGAGTTCGTCAAGAATTTGGAGTTGCGCCGGAAGCGCCGTGACACGCATGACCGTCGCCGTCGGCAACGTCAGGAGACAAAGGCGAGCAACTCCCAAAACGCAAAGTCAGTCGCCTCTTCGCAGGCGGACAACCCCGACGGCTCCCACAAAGTCTCCTTCATTGAAATCGCAGCGACCGAAGCTGGAGGAGAGCCACAGGAGCAGGCGAAGGAGGAGGATGACGACGAGGAGGACGAGGAAGAGGGCTTTTTGGAAGAAACAGACAGCCGCTTAGCATCCGCCAACGGCAGCGGCGTTGACCATGTGCGTATCCTGGGTGGCTCGATGGCGTCGCAAGACGATATCGAGGCCGTAGAGTCGTCACAAACGAGTCAAGCGCTCGATCGCATGTCGATGCGATCGTGTAGTGTCGGCAAGGTGACAGACAGCACATTGGCGGTCATGGAGATGCTTTCCAATCGACCCGATGTCGTTCTGCCCTCACCGAAGGAGATAGCGGTGGTGCGTCGCGGGGACGTCCTCTCGTCGAAACACATTCTCAAGCGTGACTTGGAGGAGGCTATGCGGTCACGCCAGGGGTCGACAGGGATGATAGCGGGGGCACCTTACTTCCGTATTGTGCCGAAGCTGAACATCGCCGGAGTAGCCCAGGCGAATGCCAGTGCGGTGCGCACCATCGTGAATGAGTTGCGCCGCGCACACGTGGAGGGCTGCATCGTGTGGGTGAACCTCCGTGAGGAACCGCTTGTCTATATCAACGACAATTCCTACATCGTCCGCGAACGGGCTGACCCTCTGACGCCGATCATCATCCCCAACGTCACCGGCTTCAGCATCGAGTCGATCGAGCGGAAGCTGAAGCAGGAGGTTCTGGTGGAAGCCTTCGAGAATGCTGGCAACGTCAGTGTCCATCTAGAGAACAGAGGAGGTGATATGGAGGACCAGTGGATCTGCGCGAACCGCAGCGACGTACTCACGTTGGCAGAGGTCTTCCACCGGCTCGATAAAGAGACGAACCATCAGGTGATGTACTTTCGCCGCCCCATCACACAGAACATCGGGCCACAACCGGAGGACTTCGACTTTGTGCTGGACGCCTGCCTGGAAGAACCAAAGGCTGTCTTCGTCTTCAGCTGTCAAACGGGGCGGGGCCGTACCAGCTCCATGATGCAGATCGCTAACATCGTTCGCTTCTATCAGCTCTGCGTGAAGGACGTGACGGCGGATGTGCGCGTGTTGCGTGAGAAAACGAGCACGACATCTTATCGCACCATTCAGAAGCTCGTCTCACTCTTCCCCGACGGAAAATTGCACGAGCGCCGCCTCATGATTCTCATGGAGATGGCTGACAAGGTTTACTCCATGGCGGACCACATCAACGAAGCTTTCTCGGGCATGGACGACGCGCCGGAGGTGGCGAAGATGCGACTGCAGATGTATGCCCTCTTCCTCGTATTTTCTTACTACTGCGAGCAGCGGCTGTGGAACTTTTCTACGCGTCTTCCCTTCACACAGTGGTTGAATGAGCACGCGGAGATGCGGCTGCTCATCGCCAGCGTCCGTGAGAAGTTGAACGACCAACTGAAGTCGGAGCGGGTGGTGGCGCCTTCTGGGAAAGGCCCAGAGGCCGAGGCACTGCGCGCCATCCGACATCGCCGCGGAAATGTGCTCAGCACGGGCAGAATTTTGTGTAGCCTCCCTATGGGAGCGGATGAGCGTTCGAACATCATCGCTCTGCGCCAGCTCGCACCGGGGGTGCCGATCCTCACGTGCGGCCGCGTGGGGGAGGCGATGCGGGACGGGCTTCTGCGAAACATCCGAAGCGCGTTTCCTCTAGCGCGCTCCATTCACTGGATAAGTCTTCGGGCCGAGCCGATGGTGCTGATCAACGATGTCTCCTACACCCTCGCCGACTACGACGGTAACCACGACGCCACAGAGCATGGTACGACGATGCACGCCTCCATGCAGGCTATCGAGCAGATGGAGGATCGACTGCGGCGCGACGTGCTACTCGAGGCGCAGGACAACGGAGGCTATATCATTCTGCATCACCTGAACGCGACCGGGGGGCGGGAGGTGAAGCGGGTGAAGGTGATCTCGGTGCGCACGCCACGCAGCAGAATGGATGAGTTCGTGGAAGCGACGGGCGTGTGCTATGCCCGCATCCCGATGCCCTTCTCTGGGCAGCTTCTCGCCACGGATGTCGACCCTCTCTTCAGCTACTTGGTGAGTGCCGAGATCGGTCCGAACGACGCGGTCGTGATCAACGACTCTGGCGGCACGACACGTACCACGGTGGCCCTCAACATTCTCACGCTGTACAAAGCGAGCAGGCTCTGTGATTTGCGTTCACTGCAGTCGACGGACGACGTGGTTGAGCTGCTGCGTTCGGAGGGGTCGAGTCAGCTCGTAGGCAACGCCCAGGTGGCGGCCAAGGCGACTGTCGCCCCTGAGGAGATACCGGAACATCACGTAGAGCTGCTCCTTGCCTCGACCATCTGCCAGATGCTCACCGCGGGCAGTCTGTTACGCACGGTGGACGCTGTCATCACACTGGGTGGACGAGGACGGAACTGGAACATTCTGCACGCCCTCGACTTCTTAAAAAAACGTATCGACGTGCTGGGCGGCAACAAGCCGCAGTGCATCACGGACGCGCTGCACGGCCTGCGCTGCTACCTGCTCGTGTTGCTGTCGTGCCTGTACCTCAACTCGCAGGGTGATGAAAACTTCGCAGTGGGGGAGGTCCGGTTTAGCGACTGGGTTGCCGCCCGCGCAGAGGTGTCCAACATTGTTGAGCATCTCGAGAGCCGCGGCGAGTCTGCCCTGAAGTACGTCGCCGCGGACAACCTCATGAAGGCCGACCTTTCCCGACGCTGCGGTGATGTCTTGACGGCGAACTTCTGCCTGAAGGCCGACCACTTCCCTGGGTGCCAGAAGAAGGGGCTCCGTCCAGCGATATGTGGCGCCCCCAACTTCCGAAAGGTCGACTTCGTGAACGTGTACGGCGTCGCCATCCCTACCATCCTCGGCATCCACAACGTGCTCTCGCTGCTGGGGGCTTCGAATGAGCAGCTGCAGGCGTACCCTGGACAGAGCAACGATACAGAGCTCTATCTGGGTTTCGCAGCGCAGCGGCTGTTCGAAGCTTCCTTCAAACCAGAGGAACTTCAGAGTCCTCTGCGCGGCTCCGTCGTGTGGATCAACCTGCGCGAGGAGCCTATCCTATACGTCGGGGACCGTCCCTTTGTGTTTCGAGATTTAGCAGCACCGTACGTCAACGTAGAGCTCACCGGCATCCAAACGGAGAAGGTGGAGCTGGTGGAGTATGAGCTCAAGCGGGATGTGCTGAGGGAGGCGTCGCAGTACGACGGAAAGTTTCTTGTTCACGACGAGGGAAACCCTGGTGAGCTGGTGGGAGTATGGGAGGTAGCGAACGAGCACACCGTGAAGACTCTGCGTGAGGTGCACGAGGAGCTGGTTGCGAAGCGGTTTCGATGCCAAATATTGCGGCTGCCCGTCACGGATGAGCAGAGTCCTGAGGTACGTGACTTCGATCTGCTACTCGCGGCTCTCCTACCTCGCATCGCGAAGCATCTCGACCGTCGTGAAACTTTGTCGTTCGTGTTCAACTGTCAAATGGGCCGAGGCCGTACCACAACAGGTATGGTGATATGCTGCCTCTTGATCGGTCTTGTAACACCGGAGTACTACGATGAGCTGCATAACGCGTACCACGATTCCCTTTACGCGGAGTCGAGCACCGAGCTTGGCCGTGGTGAGTATCTGGCCGTGACGCAGCTAAAGCGTGTCCTCTCGCTAGGGCGCAAAGCAAAGTATCAGGTCGATATGGTGCTAGAGGCGTGCTCGAAGATGCAGAACCTTCGAACCGCCATTGAGACCTTTGCTATTGCCGTGTCGTCGCCGGAGATGACAGAGGCTGGCCGTGCCCACGCCCATCACGCGGGTGTGCACTACCTCAAGCGGTACTTCAATCTGATCGTCTTCGCCGTGTACCTCGAGGAGGAGTACGACCGCATGGTGAAGCGGATGCAGCATACCTTTACGGAGTGGATGTCGATGCATCCGGAGATCACCGCCCTGTTCGAAACGTGTGCTTTGAAGTAGGCATTGAAACGAAGATATGATGCGGTGTTATGTGTGCATAGGAATTGGGGATTGAGGGGCGGGGGCATGCTGCACAAGTTTCTTCGTCCTCCTCTCTCCCTCTCCCCCTCTCCCCCCTCCCCTCCCTCCCTCCCCTTCCCTCCCTCCCTCTTCCACTTCTTCACCTTCAGACTTTCTCCTTTTACTCGATATAAGTATTTCATCAACATGTACATGCGGCTCAACGCCATCTTCTGCAGGGTATCACCCCCCTCTGAATACCTTTCCTATGTGCCATGTTCGCTTCCCTTCATGTTTACTTCGTTCGCCGCGTATGCGGGTGTATGTGTGTGTGTGGGGGGGGGAGGGGGAGGGGAAGAAGTCAAGTAGACGCAACACGAACTCCTCTTCTCACGTTTCCCTTCGTTGCGTCAGCACGTGGCGTCGATACGTGAGGTGATGCCTTTTTCATTTCCAAATCTCCTTCTTTTCTCTCCCTTCCCATAAAAGAAACTGTTCACGTGTATATACATGCGAAAAGTCCCTGTATGGTGGTGTCACAGTTTCATTCGGGAGAGGAGGGGGGAGGCACCTCCCCCTGCGATTGCTCCTCCTTTTTGTTGTTCTTTTCCTTTCCTTCCGCCGTATCTGAGTCTCGTCGCTCTCGCCCCTCCCCCCCTTCTCTCTTTCCCTCGCTCCCTTCATTTCTGTGTCTTTACTTACTACTTTCTCTCTCTCTTTCCTCTCTTTTTCGCTTTAGTTGCATGGGTAGCGCCTAACCCCGGTACGCTGCTCTTCTGGTGTGTGTGTGTATGTGTTGACATACACGTCTTGTACGACGTCCATCGTTTTGTTTGGGGTTTTTTGTGGAGTTTATGGAGGGTGCTGAGGATATCTCAGTGTGGGGGGGGGGAAGGGGTAGTGGCGAAGCTTTTTCTCTCTTCCTTTCCTCCCCCCCTCTCTCTCTCTCTCTTTGACTGCCCGACCAGCTGAGTTTGGATGTATATCACCGTTCTTGAGGACAGAGGGAGAGAGCGGACAGAGAGAAGGATCTGCCATTCTATCAATATGTATGTGCATATATATTTATATTTGTGCGTATGGTGTGTGGGTGCCGAGGTTCACCTGCCTGTTGACGATGTGACCCCCTGTAGAATGTGTTTCGGTCTCTCTTTTCTGTGTCGGTGATGGTGCTGGAGATCGCAGAACAAATAAATGGATGAAAGCACAGATATCTTCTGTGACTTTTTCTCTCTTTCTCTCGCTCTGTGAGTGCGTCTTTTCGGAGGTTTGTGATGCAGTGGCCGCGTCCAATGTGTAGCTCACGTAGGCGTCTCTCTGTCTCTGTCTCTGTCACCTGTTCCGGCCCCGTTTAACTTTGTTTGAAGATACCGTATCGCTCTCCTTGATGTTCGACTCGCTGTTGCTGGTGTGTTACTCTCTCTCTCTCTCTCATGCACACACACCCACTCCTCTTCTTCTCCGTCTTCTCTCGCGTTTTCTGCGGGGTGGGGTCGATAAAGAGTTGGACGGGTTTAAGAAAGAGAGCCCCTCCCCCCCGCTTCCTCTCACGATAACTTGTTTGCTTATTCGGCTTAGCAGTGGGTGTGGTGGCACAGGAGAAGGGCAGCGGTGGCGGGCACAAAAGAGGTCTAACGACAGCAAAATAAGAGAGAGAGAGAGAGGAAGCGTAAGGCGAGCGGAGAAGATATTGACATGCGCGACGGGTCGTCGTGGTAGGGGAAGAAGGAACCCGCCCATTCTTGGCATGAACATACTCAACGGAGAGGGGTGGTGGTGGTGGTGCAGCCCCCCATCTCTTTTTCTTTGATCGCTTGTGCTCCCGCTTCTTTCTCCTTCCTCTCCCCCCCCTCCCTGCTGGGCGGCCCTTCCTCGTGCTGCACGCCCGCACCCCTCCTTGACTCGGGGCCACCATGCGCTGAGGAGGGGACGATATGACGGGTACCAAAACGGGTCTTCTCATCTTTTTTCCCCCTCTTTCCCTCCGTTTTTAGTTGTATCGATACAGACGCAGAGAGAGAGAGAGAGTGAGAGGCACTGATATATTGTTGCATCTCCTGCCATTCTGCCCGATAGCTTTCTCTCCCACTCTCTTCGCCACTCTCCAACCACTTTCATCAGCAATGGCGGCGCCGGAGTACTACAAGCTGCGGCAGGCGGAGCAGCATCTTGCGAATTGTGGAGTACGGGCGATATCCGAAGCGCTGATCACCACCATGCTGGAGTCCCGGCCACGAGATCCACTGCGTGCGCTTCTACTAGCCTTCGAGCGCATGGAGGAAGACGGCTTCGACGCCATAGCCAGCGGGGCTGCGATACCGGCGCCGCTCGTCACGCCTCGCTTCGTGCTCTTGATGGGCCCACCTGGCAGCGGTAAGACCGTGCAGGCGTCGGAGGTGGCGACCCTGCTACACGGCGTGCTCTGCTCGCTGTCCTCTCTCGTACGTGATGCCCTAAAGGGTGGTCGCCTCCCCGGCTCCAAGGAGATCTACGTTCCTCCACCGCTTCAAGAGGACGTCCGGGCAGCGAAGACAGCGATAACGCTCGCAGCTTCCACGTCGGCACCGTGTGCGGCGACCTTCTCTTCCTCTCTTACACCCGACCTCGCGGCGCGACTCGTGGTGAACCGCGTCCGCTATGAGATGCGGAGGGTGGCCAAAGATGCGGCAACCTCATCTGTGTGGCAGCAAACTCCGCAAGTATTGAACGTCATTCTTGATGGCTTTCCAAAGACGATCGCGGAGGCACTGGCGCTGGAGAAGGCGGCGGGGCAAGCGATATCGTTGGTGGTGGCGCTGCGTTGCTCAGAGGCGAGCCTGCAGAAGCGCCGTCGCCCTTCCGCCTCGTCCGCGGCGCTACCGTCTCTTCGAGCCTCAGAGGAGTTTTGGAAGGCGCAGCACAAGCTTCGAGAGGCGGACGGAGAGCAGAGCATCCAGAACGTGACCAAACAACTCGTTCAGTTGCTGGAGGAGTGAAACACTTTTGCTGTAGAAGTAGGTCGTTACGACTCTTTTTCTGCCGCTGGCAGGTGCTGATGTGGTGCGGGTGAGAACGAGGAGAACCTCATCGAGGGGCAGAATGGAATGAAATGACGCCGCACAACCCCTTCTCTCTATCTCCCTCGCTCCTCCATCATCGCCAACCTTCTTCCGCCTCCTCCTCCTCATCTCTCTCGGTATATATGTATGTATATAGATGTGTAGTGGCTTCGCTTGTTCGCATAGTCGAAGCTCTTCGTGAGGTCGACCTGCGACACCGAACGCTGCTCCCTCCCCTGTTTTCCTCGTCTCTGTTGTTCTCCCCTGCCTTCCCCAAATGGTGGATGACACGGTAACGCTATCCATTTTCTCCCCCCTTCCTCCTTCTTCTTCCCTCGCCTTTTTCTTTTCATTTCTCGCTGCTCTGTCTCTTGCCCTCTTGTTCTCCGTCCCTTTTGTTTTCTACAACTGCCTCATTCGAGGTTTCATCTGGGACATAAAAGCGTGTGTGTGTGTTTGGGTGTGTGGGTGTGTGGAGGGGGGAGGAGTTTCTCGCGAACAGCATCATCACCAGAGTTGGCTGCGCTTCGAGATTTTGCTCTTTCCCCTCCTTCTACACCGCTGCACATCGTCGTCTCCCCTTCCATCTCCACCCTCTCCATTTTTTGCTCTTTCTCGTTGCTTACTGCTCTCTCCTCTCTCTTCGACCCCGGTACGAACGTGTGTACGTGTGTATGTGTCGGTGCATCTGTGTGATATTCTTTTATATCATCCTCTTCTTCTTTCTCCTCTCTTCAGTCACACATACTAAAAGACGCACACACACTCTCATGCTCCTAGGTACGTGCACCGACACAAAAGCTTCCAAATAGGGCAGGGCTATTGAATAGTGTATCTCCTGCGAGTCTGCGTGAGAGCTCGCTATGAACACTACATAGTTTCCCTTATCCCTCGGTGTTTCTCTCGCTCCCTCGATGCGAATAACTAAAAGCATGTTGACGGGATGTTTGACGCTGATGAACAGAGCAACGGGAGAGCAGTGGCTAGTGTTTGTGGCTGCTTCTTCTTTCTTCCTCCTCCACTTCTCTTCTTCTCGGGCCGCTCTGCTTGGTCTCTTCAAGGTTCATCTCTGAGGCTCAGGAGTACTTTCTCTCTCTTTCTCTCCCCTCTGTGTGTGTGTGGGAGAGAGAGAGAGGGCAGAGCCAGAAATGCGTTGTTGCGGCTCTTTCTCTACTCACTAGGAAGTAGGAGGTACGCCGAAAAATTTGCTCCTCCTGATGGGCATGTGAAGGAATATGCTAATGTATCTATCCATCTATGCACATTGAAACAGAGACTTTGCTTGCAGTGAAGAAAGGAAGGAGAGGAGAGGGGAGAGGATGCCGCTTCCGGCCTGCTGTAGCCGCTCTTGAGTGTGGAGCATGCACTCTCTCTCCCCCCCCTCTACTAACGTCTCTCCTTGCATGTGTGTATGCTCATTTCTGGGTGTAACCAACACAGTGGACCTGCACGGATGTAGCAAACAATGTGCTGGCTTTGATCGCCCCCTCCTCCCCCTCCGCCGTGCCTCTGCTCTGCGCTGCTGTCCTGCTCTTTTCGACTCCCCCCTTTTCATCTTCTCGAGCATCACTGCCCCCACCCGTTTTCTCCATCTCCATTGGACTACTTCACAGTGTCCTTACGTGTGCGCGTGTGTTGTTTGGGAGAGGGCCAGCTCACGATGGACCTTCCCTTCCAGTGGGATGATGGCCGCTACATCTCTCCCTTTGTGGCTTCCAGCGAGGCGGACGTGGAGGCGTTCGCGGAGTGGCTGGTCTCGCGCTATCTGAGCGTGCTCTTGCGCTCTACGGCGTTGCACGCCCGACCCGACGTACCGTCCAAGTGGTCCCACACCCCCTCCTACCAGATGCGCATTACAGATTTGGGCTGCGGTGACGCCACCGCGTTGCTCACCCTCGCCCAACACCTCCGCAAGGGCTGGCAAGACCTGCAGAGCCCCGTCAAGGATGCCCACGTTCCGCGCGATTCCGCTTTTCTCGAGCTTATCGCCACTGGCGTTGACCTCGACGAGGAACTTTTAGAGGCGGCGTCTCTGAACGCGTTGACCTTCGCGTCATCGTCATCTCCGACATCGTCTCTCGTCTCTGTCGAGACACATTTCCTTGCTTTAGACTTGCGCCTCGCTGATCTCGAGGTGCACTTCCCTCGATGTCCGGCGGACGCCGTGGCACCCTGTGCTTCTCTGACGAGGCCGCCGTCTGTGCTGTACCTTTATCTTCTCCCCGACGCACTGGTGTTATTGCTGGAGCACCTAAAGGCCATTCTGCAGCGCGGGTGGATCGTCGGCTCGAATCGGTGGCCCATTCCTGGCCTGGACGACTGTCTGCGGGAGCGCGTAGGCAACGTGCACATCTACTACGACGTTCCACCATCCACTGCCTTTTAGATAGGCAGCGGATGGTAAGGCCGCGCTGGCGATGGCCACGGCAGGGAAAGTGCGGCGAATGTTGCGAAACACGAAAAAGGGAAGGAAGGGGAGGAGAGACGAACGGTGCGGGGGCCTCAGCGCGTGAATGGGTGGAGGTTGAGCAGCTCGTCGTGAGCTCTTCTTGCCTCTCCCTACTCCTTCTCCCCCTCTCTCCCTCCCTTTCGTCCCTTCATATATGCGTCTCTTCCTCCCAGCATTTACTGCCTTCGCTAATCGTTTTCATCGCTTGTAATATAGTAATCAAATCACTTTCATAAAGCCGTGATGCAGGTGTACGACCCTTTGTCTTCGCAACCGGAACGGGTGTGCGTGTGAGAGAAGAGAAAAGAGAGGAGGGGGAGAGGCGTCATGCGTGTTTTCCCGCATTTCTCCGCTGTATTTTCTCACACCAGCCACCGCGCTGCATCAACAACGACAACGACGGTACATCATCATCTCTCTCCATCTCTTTTCAATCTTCTTTTTCGGTGCGTAGAGGTGTGTTGAAAGCCATACCGTGGCGCGTCTTGCCGGGAGATGGACAGGGGGCGGTTGTGATGCATGATACACATAACCGCTATCGTACCTCAGGCGCTTTGCTACCCGCGCCACGCGCCGCCTCTTCTTTTCCCCCTTGTCCGTGCTCTTTCTCCATTTCCCTCTCCTGTTTCTTTTTTGTTCGTGCCCGCTCCACATCTTTCTTTCTCCTCACCCTGTTGGTTGTGGTGTGTGTGGTGAAGGAGAGAGGGAACGGTTGAGAAGATTCTGCTACTCAACATGGATTTTCTCCGCTTCGCTAAGAGTCAGCGCTATCGATCTCGGGTGCCGCTGCGACAGTTGCTCTTCACGGTGGCCGTGCACCGCGCACTTGTGGTGGAGGAGGACGAGACGGAGCTCGTCGCCGAAGCAACGGTGCCGTGGGATGGAAAGGTGCTTTCGCCGGCGGAGTTGCTGCATATTTATAAAGACCTCTCCCACTTCTCACGGCAACACGCGAGTGCAGTGCCGGGTGGCCCACCCGAGCCGCGTGACGAGAATGGTCGAGCAACCGTGAGGATGGACGAAGCGTTGGCTTCAGCTCCCGCTCCTTCAGCAGTAGCGACCCCTGCGGCTGCATCACCCCCCCTCGTGGGAACTTCGCTCCCGACCCCAGCTGTCATGCTGCAGCGACTGGGGCAATTGCAGACCGCCTTCTTCACGCGCCCAACGGTGGAGGACTTCATCGACCAGGCCGAGGAGGTCGCGCCGGTGGTCCCATCGCAAGGTCCCGGGCTGCTCGCTCCCATTATACTGCGGCAGCATCGACGAGATCATCAGCCTAACCGCCGCCTATTTTTGATGTGGGCCACGGGAGAGTTTCGGGCGGGAGGTCAGCCCCTTTCCAGCACCTCCTCGGCTCCCACACCAGGCGAAGGAGGGGTTGGCGCAGGCGACGAACGTGGCTGTGGGGTCAGTGATGGAGGCGGCATCGATCTGGACACTGTCACATGGGCCGGCGACGAACGCGTCCTTTGCACGCTCACCTCCGAGGAGGACGAGTACGTCTTCACCGCCAAACCGAATCTGGAAGTGGTTCACACGTTGTTTGTCGACGCAGCGTGCATCTACACATTCCGCATTACCGTCTCCAAGGCCGATGCTGCGGCTACGGCTACGGGGAGCTATCGAGAGTTATGGAGTAATGCTGAAACTCGAAGAGGCGATGCTGTGCTGGACCCGGCCCTCTCTCCGTCCTCTATCGCCCCTTTAACACTTCTGTTGGCGAATGTGCAGGATCTCTCCCACTATGTGGAGCAGCAGATGGAGTCTCTCGATACGGATGGAGAGGCTCGAGCGCGGCGCCTGCTGCGGCAAGCGGCGATGATCGCGGCCTCGTCATCTGCCGCGCCACGGGCCGCTGCCGTCACCGCATCCACACTGCCAAGTGCTGCGTACGTGGAGCATGGGCGGCGACGGCGGCGTGGTTCGCGGACTTCTGGCGACTCCAGCTTTGCCGCTGCCTCTGGCACGGCTGCCGATCGTTCTAGGAACGGCAGCTTCTCGACCACGATCTTGTCGTCGCCTCGCGTATTGCGGGGCACCGGGATAACCACTGGGGTCGGGGGTGGGGGACCCCTTCACATCCGCCCTGGGGTCCTCCGTAAGATGTTGGTCGTACCAAGGGGTCACATCCAATACAACGTCTTTGGGACGGTGGATCGCTGCGTTGGTCTGCCAGCGGCAACTCTCTTCCTGCGCTGCCAACTCGTAGAGGAAGGGGAAGCGGCAGCGGCGGCTCCACCTTGGGCGCATGGTTCCCTCGCCTCCACGTCTTCGCCGCCGCCGATGACGCGATGTGAGTTCAGCTCGCAACTCGCTCACATCAGCTCCTTCGTGGACGATGAATTTGTGATGGATGTCGATCACGTCTTTAACCTCCCCTTTCAGCATTCTTGGGTCGTGTCGGGGCTTCCCGCGAGCCCACTGCGACTTGTCGTTACGGCCTTCAGCGAGGGCTCTGCGGGGGACGGACCGCAGGCACCGGCTGCCTATGCATGCGTCTCCCTCCCGATAGCCAGTCCAGGGCGTCACCACATCAAAGCCCCCATGTGGGCTCCCCATAAAACTGGAGCGGAGTATCTCCATTCGGTGCTACTCGGTGGCGCCCCCGGGTTGGTCGATGCGAAGCAGACCGGCCCAGCTTCGTCCCACCGTACTGGCATCCACGTGAAGGAGGGCCTCTACGCCGACTCGGTGGGGACACTGCATCTCACCACCAATATTTTACATCAGGAAGGCAAAGATGGCTACTGACTATCCTTTTCGGTTCTGTTACGGGTGTGGGTGTGGTTGGAGCGGGTAGGCGGGCCGGGAGCGGGAGGAGAGCGACGCAACTGGACGAAACAAAGACGATGTGGGGGTGGGTGGCCGCGACCTCGGCCCCCCTTTCCACCCCCCTCCGGTCCCCCTACCTCTCACCTTCGCTCTCTTCCTCTCCCTTTCTTTCTCGGTGTATCTATCCTGCTCCATTGCAGAGGATCATAGAAAATGTTTGATGCACCGTGTAAGAAGCATCATAGAAGTATACGAAGAAGCTGATACTCCATTGGCAAAGGGTTCGCACGGCTGTGTACGCGACACCTGATAGCTAAGACGCACTGCGACGGCGTGTGCATGCAACTGGGGGAAAGGGAGAAGGACGGGGTGCGTCTGAGGAAGATCTTGACGACTTACCGAGGGTCACCTTTGCTCTCCTTCTCTCTTTTCTTCTCTCTTGTTTCGAAGGCTTTTCCGATACGGACAAAAGGAGCTCCCTTCTCTCTCCCCCTCTCCCTCC
This sequence comes from Borovskyia barvae, assembly GCA_030849085.1. Lineage (NCBI taxonomy): Eukaryota > Euglenozoa > Kinetoplastea > Trypanosomatida > Trypanosomatidae > Borovskyia > Borovskyia barvae. The sequence goes on from JASAOM010001027.1 coordinate 39,893, forward strand.
TTTTCTGAGGTGGGCTATCACGGTTTGAGAGCCTTCACTACTCCCTTACCCCCCTCTCCCTCTCCTCGCGGAGATCGACGATCACGCAAAGACGCGGTGAGCTGCCGTGGCGCCGGGTTACAAGACATGATGGTCAAGCACCTCTGCTTAGTGCCTCTCCGCATCCTTGCCCCTCTCGTGTGCTTTCCGATGGAAGAGCCCGCCTTTCCGATGCATTGTTCTCCACGGGCAGGCTTCTCTTCGTTCGTCTCCCTTGAAGCATCAACCACTTCTTTCTCTATACCCCGCCCCCCTTCCTCCTCTTCCGCCTCTTTTCTTCACATCAGTTCCGCCTTTCATTGCGTCTTCTTCTGGTGCCAGTTGGGTGCACATGGAGCCTGTCGTTAAGGCCGTGCCTGTTGACACGTACGTAGCGCCTTCGGTGAATCTGAAGTACCGACGGGCTGACGGGGAGGCGCCGCTTAGGTGTGGCCGCCATTTCGGTGATCAGCTACCTATTGTGCCGGCCCTTGTGCGTCCTCAGCTGCAATGTCTTCAAGAGGATGACCTGCTGGCATTAGAGCGACGTATGCGTTACGATGCCCGCTCTGCCGCACGTCGCCAACTCGTGGAGGAGCGAGTGGCTCGCGTTGCGGCTGAGGCACACGCGGCTGCGGAGCAACGCAGTGCGGTGGTGCGCCTGCACGCCTCTCGGCACGCGAAGGCGGCGGGTGAAGTGCGCTTAAAAAAGATGCAAGAAGAATACCGAACGATGGGTCGGTAGATGTTGTGGGGAGAGGGTGGTGACGGGTGGTGACGTCGGCTGCCGGTGTCTCCCTCCCTTTCTCCTTTCTCTTCCCTGCCCTTCTTGAGGCTCGCACATGCATCTACGTCTGCGCTTGTGTGTGCGTTGGGGTGGGGGAGGTCGCCGATCCTTTTTGGAGAGGGGAAGCGAGAGAGAAAATAAAAGTAGAAAACATACTGATGCTGCTGCCTAGTGGTAGTAGTGAGGTTCCTTCTCACCTGCCGCTGAGACGGTTGCGCAGCCTGGGCAGCCACGCCTTGTCGTGTAGGGGGTGTCGAGGAAGAGTGGGGTTGGTGCACATCGCTCTCTCTCTCTCTCTCTCTTCCTCAGATAAAATTCCGCATCGATGTGCGTTTCGATGTGTGCGTACATGGATAGAACAATTAGATATATAAATCGATAGAAGCACGTTGTTTCGTTGTGCCCCCCGTTGAGTGTGAGGAGGTGGAAGAAGGTCTTCATCACCATGAACCTGCTTTGCAGTTGTGCGCATCATCATCATGGACCGAGCCCCCCTCTTCCCTATTCAACAGCGATGATGGTTGTGTTGCGTCTTCTCCCCCCGCTCATGTTTTCTAAAATGAGAGATCTCCGATTCCATCCTGAACGTCGACGAGGTAGGAGCGCAATGGGTGTCGGCAGGAGAGACACTGAGGCGACTACGGCTGGGCATCTCACTTACACCGTTGGCTGTGGTGAACGTGCTAACGGAAGGGGACGGGCTGCATGCATCGCTTTGCCTAACGTTTCGGGCTCCTCCCGGCATCCCTCTCTTTTCTGTTGTTCAGGATGCTTGCTTTCTTTCGCTCTCCCGTTCTTCGTGGTGGGTTGGAGCGATGGCATCGGCCCCCCGTCATCATCATCATCGCCCCTTTCCCTCAATTCCCTCGTTGTCAGCGGTACAATCCCGTGTGTATTGTTAGAGGTGCCCTTTCCACGCCTCTCGTGTCGCTGAAGATATTCTCTCGGCCGTGCGATTGGCTCCACGGCGGACTGGTACGCAACCTTTGGGCCGCGTCCTTGCGCTCCCTCTCTCTCTCTCTCTCTCACACTCTCTCCTCCCTACTCTTCTCTCTTGCTCTCGCTCCCTTTTTTCTGTTATGATAGCTTCGCTACGATCAGCCGCGACAACTGCTGCTGCTGCTGCTGCTGCTTGAGATCTTCACTCTGCCCTGCTTATTCGTATCGCTTGCTCTCATCCGCTTTTACCCACGTTGCTGACCGGGATCAGGGACGCTTCTCCCAAAGAACTGTATTTTATTTTCTCTCTTCTCCTTCGCCCCCTTTCTTTACAATTATAGTTGGATGGACGGAATGAGCGACCCAGCCAAGGTCGATCATTACGACCCCCGTGTATCCACACGGCGTGGTGCGGGGCCGCGCGTAGTGGTGCGGGAGAAGCCGCTCCTGAAATCTCGCATGCAGCGCTTAGCAGACTTCTTACGTCCCACCACGCGACACGGCTTCAACATTGTTAGCACGTTCGAACTGAGCAAGGTGATGGCGTGCATCGTCTTCCCTGTGTTCATGCTCCTCTACTGGAAGCACGTCCAGAAGGACCTCCCCCAGAATTGGGAGCAGCAGTTCGGTGGCCTGCAGCACCGACAGCTCCGTGACGATCAAATCCCCGAGCAGCAGACGGACTACTTCAGTATCATGGAGAACTTTCAGGAGCGTCGGGATGCGGCACTGCGGAAGAAGCAGCAGGAGGTCCAGGACAACAAAGTTGCGTAACTGCAAAGTGCTGGACAGACGAAGTGCCACGCGCCCGAAAAGGTGGTCAAGGGAGACGGGTGAAGAACAAATCGAAGAGAAAACCGCTGCTGGGAGATTTGGGTGGGTCGGGCCGGTCGGTGAAAGGGGCTCAGGAGGCTGCTCACTCGATCTTCGAGCTTCCAGCAGCACGAGCTGTCGGGCGAAGGGAGCCGCGGAGAAAAGAAAAGGAGATGAGACCCGGGCTACGCTCCCCACACGCCCCACCCGTGAGTTCTATGAAGGCTGCCCCCCTTCAGGGCATCCTCCGTGCTGTGCCGTAGGGTGTACCCTAAGGAAGGACGCCCTATCCCCTCCTCTCTATCCATTCCCTTCGTTTCACAAAAGGGCTGATCAGAAGGGTGAACGAGGGTGATAGGCGCGATCCTCCATCGCCGAAAGGATATGGCGGCGGTGGAGGCGGTGGTGGTGCAGATGGGAGGGTGTGGTGAAGGACGGAGAGGAAAAAGAAAGGGGGAGGGGAGGAAACGGAAAACATCGAGGGTGCGACGAACAAAGAGATGTGAAGTGGGGACGGTGCCTCGCTCAATACTTTGCATCTCCACTCGCTGCATTCGTATTTCTCGCCCTTCTTCCTCTTTTTATTTTATGTTGTAGTCAGAGATGCGCTGAGATGCTTTGGCGCACAGGTACGCTCTCCGATGTGGATGCTTTCTCGATCTTTAGCGCGCACATACCTGCTTTTTCTATGCACATGCACACTTTGTAGCCCTCAGATCTGGTTTGCTGTCCCCCCCCCTCCCTCCCTAGACGCACTCATTTGTGATGAGGAGGGCAGGGGGGGGGCGGGGGAAGGGAGAGGTGGGCACTTCCACGAATGGTTGTACGTGCGGGAGGGAGAGGGAGGGAGGAGGATGGGTGGTACCGAGAGAGGGAAGGTTGAACGGGATGGGGTTGCTGATGACATTGCGGCCTCAGAAGACGATACGTATATATATGTGTGTGTGCATTGCTCAAGCAGCGGCCTCGTTTTCTCTCTTTGCTCGATGCCCCCTTCTTTTCTTTTCGTTGCCTCTGATCTTTTCTTGGTGATGACAGGGTGGGACACTTCCTCCCTCCTCTCTCTCGCTCTAGGCCCGCATGATTGCTCTTCTTCTTCTTCATCTGTCCTCTCCCACGTCCCTCTCGCTCTCTTGCTGGTCTCTCCTTTAGTAAGCCCCAAACGCCCAACAGTGGTGACACTCCGGTTTATCCTCTTCCAAGAGAGCGAGAGATACGGTGTGTGTGCGTGTGTGTGACGGGCAACCCGCAGAATTGTGGAGCGGTGGAACAACGTGAGCCGCTTCTCTTCCCCACCTTTGACTTCCCACCCACTTCGCAGCCAGATACAAGACACGCTTTCAGAACCCCGCTTCGCTTTCTCTTGGACGGCGGGCATTGACGTGCACCATCCTAGCGGGTGCTTGGCCCTTCCTCCTCCCCTCTTTTCTCTCTTTGACTCCGCTCTTCCCTCACCCCTTCCGCTCTTCACCGACAGCAATCGACTCCGTCCTTCACGCCCCCCCCCCCCTCGGCCGTGTGTGTCTCCGTTTCCTCGTACAACGAGTGAGAGACCGTCGTAAGAACAAGGAGTTGTGTGTGTGTGGGGGGGGGGGCGGGGATGCCGAAGCGTTGCAGGGCAGAATCCACTGCAGCACCAGTCGAACACGACATAGTGGATATTCTAGACAGCGTTTCTACGATACCGCCCATTATTGTGCCGGAGGACACGGCAATGGATTCACGGCTGGACCCGCTGCTGGAGGAGCAGCTGTCCGCGCTGGAGGTAGACGACGACTTCAAGGACTCCATCCGGGCCATGACGCCGAACACGCGCCGTGATGTCTTGAATGACATCATACGGCATCAGATGCATGTCAACATCAGCGAGGGTTTGCACATCTTCGACGATGAGGATGGCGATGATGGTCGACTACGCACCGCTTTAAGAGGTGGGCCACGAGGGAGGCACGGCCGCTTCCGTGCATCTGATGCAGCGCTGGAGAGCGAGGACAGCTCCTTAGAGGATGGAAGTGAGACAGAGGAGGAGGAGGAGGAGGAAGAAGTGGAGGAGGAGGAGGACGCTATCCAGAGAGATGATACTGCCGGGGATGAGGTGAGATGGCGGCCAGCGCGCTCCACCCACCCCTCACCGCCATTTTGGTTTCCTGGTGCAGCCTCGCGCCCCTCGGATGACGCTGGAGGTCCCCAGGTGCGAGTCTTCGGCGCAGGGAGTGGCCCCAGTATTGCAGACATCATGGAACTCTTTGCTATTTCTTCCATGAGAGAGGCTCGTTACGGCGACTCGGATGGCTCGCAGCAACTGCGTGGAGATGGCAACGTGAGCCGCCAAAATATCGAGGACGCGTTATCGAGTCTACGAACGTTACTAGGGGCGATGCATCAAGCCAATATCATGACTTCCATGGGTTTAGATCGCGACGTAGATGAGATGACATACGAGGAACTTCTCGAGCTGGAGGAGCGCATCGGCAACGTCAGCAAGGGTGTGCCACCGGCTCTCTTGGAAAGCTGCATGACGCCTCTCCGCGAGCTGACGGGGGAGGCGGGGTCGTGCGCGATTTGCCAAGAGGAGCTTAGCGCTTCGGCACACACTCAAAGCCACCCCAGTCGCACCTCCGCCACGTCTCCCGCTGCAGGGGAAAAGGCCTGCGTGCGGCTGTTGAACTGCCCCCATACGTTCCACAAGCCGTGCATTCAACAGTGGCTCGGAAGTAATAAGACCTGCCCCATTTGCAAGGCAGAGGTGCTCCCAGGCGCTGCAGATGCTTCGTCCTAGGGACGCCTCTCCCCGGGGTTAGTGAGAAGGCACGGGTGGAGTAATGGGAAGGAGGAGGAGGATCGAGAGCCCAAGGGGGAAGGGAAAGCCCCTTCCTCATCTTCTGCGGCAGCGTTTGTACTGCGCTTCTCCACGGCTGCCACGTTCTCTCTTTTCCCTCTTCACGCTTTCTCGCTCCGGTCGTGAGCTTCACCAGTGCTAAAGATCACCGCGGACTCCCTCCAGATGACTCTTCCCTCTCCTCTTTTCCCTCGACCCGTCTCTCCCCCACCTCGTCTTTCGAAACGTTGAGAGGTCTTTGCTCGCAGATATTTCCTTTGTGTGTGCTCGTCAACATCACACTCTTTTCTATTTACGTTGTGGTGCTGTTACGGTTTTCTTTTTTTGTTTTGTAATGGTCGTTGCGTATTGTCTCGGTGTTGGTTCAGCCCCCCATTTTTTAGTTTCTCCAGAATCACGAAAGCGTCTTTCCAGATGCTCATCAGGGGGTTAGGAGGGGGAGGGGGGTCGCTGGTGTTGCTATGTGCTGGATGGTGCTGTACGTAAGTGTGCGTGTGTGTGTTTCTTAGATTTGTTTCTGCAGCCTCCAAGCGGCAGACCTCTGAGGTTTTTTTTTTGGGAGGAAGGGAGGCCACTACGAAAGGCTCGTTGTTCTTGTTCTTTGTTGCTTCACCCATTCGCTAGAGTTCCCTTTTTAATTCTCCTCATCTCTGAACCCTCTCCTATGCACATATATATGTGCAACTCTATGCCTGTGTTTGAGTCTTGCATGTATCCCCCCCCCAGCTGTGCAAGTCGGGTGAGTTACTTTGCTTCCCCAGCCTCTTCACATGCCAATTCGGCTGATCTCTCAGTTCCGTGTCACGTGGTGACGACGGCTCACGTGGAGGTAGTCAGAGGAGAGTAGGGAGGAGGAAGAGGATGGAGGGGGAGGCACCGCGCCACATTATCTTTGTTTGGTTTTGCCCTTTTTGTCCTTCTCGTGCTCGCTGTTGCTGTGGTGCATCGGTGGATGCCCCGCCCTGCATCGTTTTGGCCAGGTGCGGAGGAAATGGGGGAGGGGGCTGCCTTTTCCTCTCATAGCGCACCCTCCGCATGTTTCCCTTCGCTTGTGGCCGCCCTCTGGCCATCTTCCGCCCTCGTCCATGATGCATCCTCCACCCTTCTGGACTTCACTCGGCGTGTGGCGTATCCACAACTGCCCACGCTTGTAGCCCCTCACCTCCTCCTCCTCCTCCTCCTTGCTGGCTAGGCCCCTTTCTAGCTCTTGCTCCTTCCTCTCGGCATCTCTTCCGCTGTCTGCTACCCGTGGGACATCAGCGAGATCATGGTCCCCCCTCCCTCCCCTCCCTCCCCTCCCTCCCCTCGCTCTCTCTTTCCATTTTTGTGAATGCCTCTTCTTCTGTTCTCCATTTCTTCTTTTTATAATTGAGGTTGATGGCTGCGGCTGCGGGGAAGGTCGCATGCCACCATCCAACGTCTTCCATTGTCGAGCTCCGCCCGTTACTCTCGCACAGCCCCCCCTCCTCTCCTCTCTTTCTCTTTCGCTTTCCTCAGGCTACGTGGGACCTCTTTGTTCCTCTCTATAGATCGACCGCTCTTTCCCGCTGCACGCGGTGCCACCCGCAGCTTCACCCTCACCATGTCTGGTCTCTTCAACTCTTACGAGGAAGACTTCAGGGAATCCATAAATGACCTTCGCGCCGGCTGCGCAAAGCTGCGCAGCAGCATTGATGCACAGACGACTCATCAAGGGGACCCTACCCGAGTCTACCATCCTCCGCCCTCTACCGGCCCTCTGAGTCGTGCGCAGCAGATGCAAGTGATACAGCAGAGCCTCGCGCACGCGAAAGATCTCCTGACGAGTATGACGTACGAGACGAGCGATCTCGCAGGAGCGGCGGAAAAGGATGCGGCGAAGACCAGAGTAGCGTCCTTCCGGGCCTTGTGCACCAAGCTCGATAGCGAGGTTGCACAGTTGCGTCTTTCGTGCAATGCGGCGGACAGGTCCGACCTACTCCAATTCGGTGGGAGGGTCGCAGGGGCGGGGGACGCCTTCGCAGCGGAGGCGGATGCGGAGATGCAAACACATCGTCTGCTAGCGCTGCAGACGACAGAGAAGTTGCAAGGCGGTACAAACACGCTGCGCAAAACAGAGGCGCTTCTTTCGCACACGAATAGCGAGGGAAGGAACGCGCTCACCACACTCCGGACGCAGACGGAACAGATCTCTCATATCGGCGACACCACCCACGATGTGGACACCGAGATATCCCGCTCGCGCCAGCTCATCAGCCAGATGCAGCACACAGCGATCAAGCACAAATTATATCTTTTTGGAATCATCGTTCTCCTCTTCGGATTTATTTGCCTTCTGTTCTACCTCCGCTCGTAAGGCTGGATAGCGTCGGTGTGTGTGTGCGTGTGTGTTGAACGGCAGCTGAGGAGGGTCGCGAAAACGAAGGAAACCAAAAAGGCCAAAGCAAGGACAGCGGGGCAAGGTGGAGGGAGGCGAAGTCCTGGACAACTCTGCTTGTTGGAGAAGGTGCGCCGCCAACAGGAGCTTACATGGTTGGTTTTGTGAGTCTCCTCGAGGCTAACACGTGTCTTTCATGTATGTGCAGGCGTGCTGCTTTGTTTAGCTCCATTTATCTATCGTTGCTCTGGTCTCTCTCTCTCTCCCTCCACTTTTTCCCTCCCCGTGGCGAAGGCAGATCGCATCGGCCCTTTGAAACGATGGTCTTCCTGTCATCCGCTGCCTAGGGGAAGCCTCAAAAGAAAGAAAAAGAGATCTGTACGAGAAGGAAAGAAGAACAAGAGGAACGAGAAAGCAGTAGGATATGCATCAGGGCACGATGCCGTCGTGCAGAAGAGCGTGTCCCTGTCCTTCTTGCTGCGTGCACCGCTCCGCCCGACTGTACTCGTCAAGCATCTTTTTTGTGTTTGGCTCTCTCTGCATCCCACCCTCTGGTTGATGTGTACATCCTGCCTGTGCCTCCTCCCCTCCTTTGAGGTCTGGCTACCGCCCGTTCGCGGGGCCGCTTTCACATCAAAGCCCGTGTTCCTCTATCTGTGTGTATCGATGTACGTGTGCGTGCTGCTTCAACCTTTCCACATACTTCCTTCACCCCCCCCCCCTACTCCACATGCTCCTCCTTTCTCCCTTCTCCCGCTCTTCCCGTGTCTGGTGCGTGAATTCTCGTGAAGCTGGCGCACTCAAGTAGTGTACAGGGTGCACTCCACCATATATATATATCTCGAACGATACACGAGGGCCACGCAGCTCTCCTCTCTCCTCTCTCTATACCCCCCTTCTTCTCTCTGTTGCTGAAATTTCTGCCACGCATACTTTATACTACAACCCCTCCCTTCCGCCTCCCCCCTTTCTAGGAGGGCCGCTGCCGATCCACGAAACTCCTCCCTTTCTCTCTGTAAGGGGGGATAAACGACAGCATTTTTGGGTGGCGGATCGACCCAACCACCACCACTGCCCAGAGCGGCTTTCATTTCTTCTGTTGTCGTGTAGCCTGTTCCCCCTCTCCTTCTCCTGCTATTCGCCATGACTACGCTCTACCAGACTTACGAGGAGGAGTATCGAGAGGGGTTGCGTACCATCCAAGATGAGTCTGCAGCTCTACGCCAATCTTGCGATCGAAAGGCATCAGGCTTCAAGGCACCTCCTGCTACTGGTGTGGGCAGTCGTGTACAGCGCGGTGCTCACCTCACCACTGTTCTTGCCCAGGTACGAGAGCTAGTCAACAGCATGGAGTACGAGGCAAACGATCTGCCCGCTGCTCACCGGCAGACCGCCAAGGAGCGTATTGCAGAGTATCGCAACAACTTACGCTCCTTAGAGGAGAGTATTGCACGACTGAAGATCGACGCCAGCGCAGCCGATCGACTCGACCTTATCGGTGACGCTGAGAAGCGCAAAGCTTCTGGGGGTGGCGCCGATGGAAAGGATGGTCCTGGAGACCTGGACGAGACAACGAAAGCGCAGCGGATGACGATGATGGATAACACGGCCAAGGTGAAGGATGCCTCAGGCCGGCTTCGGCAAGCGGAGCGACTGCTGAACGACACAGAAGTGGTGGGCAACGAGGCCTTGACAAACCTCCGCGGTCAAACTGAGTCGATGCGGCACATCCAGGAGACGACGCTGGCGGTCGATGAGGAGATATCGGAGACACGGAAGATTCTTGGCGGGATGCAGAAGGCAATGGTGAAGCACAAGCTCATCCTGATTGCCGTCATCATGGTTCTCCTACTCCTCGTGTTCGTCGCGTTATACGTGAGTGTGAATAAACACCGCAGCACCTCCTCGGCAACGACCACCGCGGCCCCTACGGGAGATCCTATCACCTCCATGGCTCCTGGTTTGGTGTGGTAGGCACACCGCCCACGGAAGTAGAAAAGCCCGTCGTGGTTGTGATGGCAAGGAGGAGGAGAAGGGCCGTACCCAAGTTGAACTTCGAAGATATTTGCTGGCGTAGATGCGAGGAGGCGAAGCACTGAGAGGAAACTCCGTCTGCAGCGCTGCATTCCGTCGTCATCTCCGTTCCGTTTGAAGGAAAGAGAAGGTGTTAGAGATATTCGAAGGGTACTGATATGTGTGTGTGCGTTGCAACGGGGAGGGAAGGGAACTTATATCGAGGTCCCTGGCAGATTTGTTTTTCGATGGTGTTGGAGATGATGCTTCTTCGTCTCCTTTCTTTCGCTCTTTTCGTCTTGCTCTTCGGTGTGTCTTCAGCCTTCTGCATTACCCCTCCACCTTTTTTTGCTTCCCCTGACGCCGTCAAACGTTGATCATCTCCGGAAGCGAACAGCGGGGAGGGAGTTGAAAGCAAACAAACGAACACACCCCTCCGATAAAAAAAGTCGAGGCCTCTCTATGCGAGCGGCAAGACCGGGGAGGGGTTGCAGCGCGTTAGGATATGTGGCACACAGGACGCGCACATCCGCCATCGCCGTGCAGTGACACGGCGGTGGCGCTGAGGATGATCAAGGGGTGATAGAAGGTGGGTAAGGCGCGTCTTTTGCGTCGGTGTGCTTGGTGTAGAGATGCCACCGCTGCCATGCACGAATGTGGTTGTATCAGTGGGGGACATCGCGTCCTCCTCGTCTGGAGCTTGTTCGCCAACCGCGCTGCTCTTCCTCTCGTTCGTTTTAACTGGATAGAGGCAGTAGCGGAACGGAAGGCGTGATACAGAGCGGTACCGGTGCCCCCAACGGATGCGTCGTCTTGATGTACAGCCGCGCTTACAACATCCATGCATGAAAAATGTTCCCCAGGGATTTCGGAAAGACACCTTCACTGACTTGTTCGCCTCGCATACTCTTCTGCCTTTTTATGTTTCCTTCACGTAGCACACCAGAAAGGATCTCGGTGTACGGTGGAAAGGATCTCGCTACCCTGTTGCCCCTCCCCCTTTCCTCTTCACAGTTCTCTCCATCGATCCTCTCCCCCCCCCCTCCGCTACTCTCTCCTCCCGTTTCTAGACTCTCTCATTTTCTGGAGTAAAACGCGAATAGAACAGATAGAAGAAAGAAAAGAAGAGAGGCATCAACTCCACTAGACTTCATCCTCATGCGAATGCCCGGTGTAGAAGCCGCGAGGCCAGCCAACAGGTCCAAGGAAGCAAAAGCCTCTCTCCTCCTCACTTTGCATCAGCAGCTTGTCCAGCATCAGAAGTCAGTGGATGAGGCTTTTTCCTCTTTGGATACGGCATGCTGCACGCTGGCTGCGACACTAGCGAGGCTTCCCAACGCTGCTGTGGCAGCTGGTGAAGAGAAGGCGCCTACACCGTCGATGGTGCTCGGCTTTACCGAGCTTCTACATCGGATAGAGATTTTCCACGACTTTCTTTTTACAAATCTCTACGCGCACCAGCGAGATGTTGTTCTGCGTGTGGTGGGAGAAGTGGAGCGGTGTTTCCTTCCTGACGCTGCTCTACCCGAACGTTGGGGAGCGCTCGATGCATCTCCGCTGAACCCTCAACCCTCCCTCTGCCCCTCAGATGCTGAGCTACGAGTGCTACGACACCACATCGCCCAACTTCGATATAGCCTGTCCCTTCCTGTGTCGGCCCATGGGATTCGCCGTCTGCCTCCTCCTCCTCCTCCTCCTACGGCTTCTCGCGCGCTGGTGGGCACAGCAGCAGCCTCCGTGACGCCTTTTGTAGAGCACCTACAACATCACAACACCGGCCCAATTGCTTCCTCTGAGCTTTCGGGGCAGATGTCGGGCTTTACCTTCACGCAGTCTGCCGTGAGGCCACTGGCACATGGAGTTTCGCGTGGGGCGACCTCTTCCCCTCGACTCTTCGCCGTATCCGCTTCCTTCCTCCGGCAGGACGCCTCCGTTCAGCAAACCCTCGTTGCGGTCCTGGGTGCTGTGCAGCGATGGCTCTCCGTCTACCCCGTTGTGCTTGGCCATACCACCGGTCTGCATGCCGAGGTGGATGTGTCACTGCAGCTGGGCTGCCTTTTTCTGGTCGCTCCACACCGATTATTGCCGAACTTTCCTTCTCACCCCGCCATGATGATCGTGAGCGACCGGATGGTGCTAGGGTACCTCAAGCGACACGGGAGGGGCCCTACGCCGGCCTTTTCCTCCGCCTCTCGCATCCCCTCGACGTCGGACACCGACCCGGAAGACGACATGTGCGCAGGGGACGACGAAGACGTTAGTGGCGAACACTCCATGCATGCCTCGGCTCTACACAAGCTTTTCGACTCGCTAGAGCTCCACATTCCTGGAACAGAGGAGACAGGTTTAGAATTGCCATCGCCGTCGCCAGTTCTTCCAGCATGCCTTCCGGTCCAGGACACGGTTGTGGTGCAGCGCTCTGCCCTGCGGCGCTGTGGGGGCCTGCGTCAAGGGGAGTTCTGGAAGCGACCGCGGCCTCAACACGACGACGACGAGGACAACGATGGCACCCACTTGAAAATAGCTCCATCGGCAGCTTCCTCCATGCGAGCTGACCCGTATTCGCCCCCTCTCTCCGCTCCCGTTGTCCCTGCCACCGCGACTGCTCTTGAAAACTCCGGTGCGGAGGGTGGGAGCCCTGGTGGTGCTCCTTTTTATCCACCGTCGGTCAGGGAAGTCGGCTCGCTCTGGCTGAACGACGAGGGGGCACTCCCGCAGAGGGCGAGCGGGATGATCGAGCCGGACATCACCCCTGCGCCTGCACCGACGGAGTCGCAGCATATCGGTCTCACCCAACATACTTCGGCGATGTGCTCCTCTTCGACAAGGCTTTCTCCTGCTAGACCTTCGTCAGGCTATGACTTGGAAGGGGAAGCCCTGGCACCCCCCTCTACTCCCTCGCGGCCGGTCTTCCAGATCAGCAATTCGGTTCGCTACTTGAAGGCGCAGCTTGTTGATGCTATTGAGCAGCTTGGTGGTGTTGTTGAGCACGCCTCCGGCTACCGTCAAGAATGCTGCTACCTCATCGTGGCGGAGGGCATCACAGAGAGGACGGAAAAGTATCTCGGGGCTTGCGCGGCTGCCATTCCGATCGTCCCTCCCCGATTTGTCTTCGACTCGCAACGGCGTGGCTACTGGCTCGCTCACCGCGCACACGAATACGACATTAGTCCTCAGCGTGTTGTGTCGCACCGCCCGAGCGCCACCCCAGTTTTCAAAAATTGGCGTGTCGTTCTGATCACCAGCCGCACTGCAGCCGCGCGAGGTGTGCGTACAGCACTACTGGCGGGCGGGTGCACTAACGCCACGGCATTTGTGGTCCATGTCGCTGCAGAGGAGACTATCGACGCCGTGGAGCGCTCACGCGTCTATGACGCCGCATGTGCAACAGAGGGAGGAGGTGTCGTCGAAGGTCTCCCGCCGTTCGGCATCATCTCTGCTGACCTGCTGACCTCCGCCACTCACATCCTCGTGGAGTGCAGCAACATCACCGCTCATGGCAGTTTCCAGTTACCGAGCTGGGTGCCACCGTGCGTGCGAGAGTCGAATCTCTTGCCGCGGATCTTCACGTTAGAGCTGCTCTTCTTTTGCCTGTGTTCACATCCCGAGCGTGTCTTCGATACCGAAGGCCGGTTGTGCGATGCGGACGCTCTCACCTCCGCTTGTCGTGTGGATACACTTTGAGTGTGCCAGCGAAAGGAGAAGCATCAGAACACCACGCATAGAACTCATAAAATCACTAATGCTCATACACGTATCGGCCAACACACATCCTGTCGGTGGCCCTTCTTGCATGCCCTGCGCGGAGGCATCCAAGTTGCCCATCAAATCTTTACATAAGAGATCATGAAACGGGAAAGGGGACGGAGGGTCTAGAGAGAGAGAGAGGGCCGGCCCGAAGTCTCCACACCCTTTGACACCATCTCAATGCTTTGGATTCTATTGTTTTGAGAGCTGGTTGGGGGTAAAGATTTGCGGCGGACGCTGCTTTTTCATCTTTGTTTTAATCTTATGCTGCCGGAGAAAAAACATCTGCGATGATATCTACACGCCTCTGGCTTCACCTGTCCTGTTCCACATGCTGCGCTCGTCGAAGACCTCCGACACTCGGTGAGCCGAGCTCGTTGACTCGGTCATCGCATTCGGAACAAGAAGCTCCGCCTCACTCGCAGTTTTTCCTCGTACTCCTTCGCTTTTCTTCTTCCATCTTTTCTCCTCTTTCCTTCTCTCTCTGGTGTTTCCATCCACGGTCGAAGTGCGTTCTCGCTTGTGCTTCGACAGGAATCCGCAGACACTTTGCAGAGTGCGAAGGTGCGGTTGAAGGCGCCCCATTGAAAAGTGTCGACGGACGAAGTGGCATGCGGATGCACCTTGATGAGAGGGAATCGCGAAGGGTTGGCGGTGATGGGGCGAGTGCGCGCACAGATGCGGCTTGTAATTGCGAGAGAAGCGCACGACTTGCTGCTGTGCATCACAACAACCCCTCCCACATCAAAGCCAAAAAAGAAGAAGTAGAGGAGGAGGACGATGAATATCGGTTCGCTGCTTGAATCTGCAGCACTGCGCATCGCTCTCCTCGCTTTCTTTTCTCCGGCGCCATGCGATGCCCTCCTTACGATCACCTTCTGGACGGCACACTTCGACGTGCCTCAACTCCTCCGTTTCTCTCCCTCCCCTCCCCTCCCCGTCTCATCGCGACCGTTTCTCTTCAAAACATATACGCATCGGAACCACTGCCTTTATACATATATACATATATGCAAATATGAACATATGGATGCCTTTCACTACCTTTACACTCGCTCGTACGGGGAGCAGCACAGTGCACAGCACGCACACACACCACTTGTCCCGTCTCGCCGACTCGCTATTTGGCACAGTGGAATCATTGTGCATCTATCAATAAAATTTGCTACACGTGTACCACGTTGAACACCTGAAGCCGTCGCGCGCACACGGGATTCTCTTCCGGTGTTCCTTCTTCGCTTCTCTTCCCCGTTATCCTTTTTGCGTTTCTGAAATTGACGATGCCTGTCGTTCATCACACGGGGGCCCGCGTCGTGCCTGGTGATGTCTTGTTCGCGTCTCCTGCAGTCCTCACCGCCAGCCAAGACGATATGGAGTGTAGTGCAGTGGAGGAGTCAGACGTGTTGCCGGGTGAGGGGTGCGTCGTTCAGTACGTGGAGAAAGTTTTGGCCGGCGTTGCGAAGCCAGCTACGGACGACAGCGTCGCTCCACCTCCCAGCACATGCTCCACGGTGGAGCGGTGTGTCGTCTCCACGCGCCACGGTATTGCTCAGTGGGACGGGCAGCTCGTGTCTGTCTTCGCACTGACTTCGAAGAGTGCCACTGACGCGAGCACCACGGAGACGGCTGTGACATCGTCCCCTTCCGTGCTGGGGCCACGGCCGAGTGACATCGTTCATGTTCGCATCACTCGCCTCAATCGCCTTTTCGCTTTCGGCGAGATCATCGCTGTCAACGGGAGCTGGTGCAGTCATTCCAGCGCCTCCACCACGGGCGGCAGCGGTGCATTCAAGGGCGTCCTTCGTCAAGAGGACATTCGCCCGTTCAAGCCCAGCAAGGATCAGCTACTTCCTCCTGCCCCGTCGCTGGCGTTCGGGCTGGGGGATGTCGTATTGGCAGAGGTCATCTCCCAGTCAGATGCTCACCAATATCAGCTGAGCACCATCAGCGCGAACTGTGGTGTGGTAGAGAGCCACTATACTACCAATACGGAAGGCCTGTACGGTGCACAGAGCCACGTGAAGCTTACACACATCCCAGGGCGGAGGGACGCGATGATGTCGCCCGTCACGGGGGCGGTGATACCCCGGTGGTGCCCAGTCCTTCCGTAGAAGCGTCGTCATGTACGGGGTGGGTGTGTTCACAAGGCGAGGGTATTGTATCATGCGCTGCATGGAGAGAGAGAGAGAGAAAGAGATGGCGGACAGCAAAGGATTTGCAACGCAATGTGGAAGCGAGACACTGCGCTCTCTCTCTCTCTCTCTTGCACACACACACACAGGTGGAAGCCTCCCCTTTCGCGTAGGACTTTCTTCTTCCCTCGCAGGCTCTACCACCGTGCACAGGAGGTCCTTCCGAGGTGGGACGCGAGAGAAAAGCAAAACGATGGACGCACCGGTACGCTCTGAGCCACAACAGAGAGGGAAAATGGGCGAACGGGTGAATAAAGATGCCTTTCACCCATCGACGGCTGTGCTGCTCTTTGACGGCATGCTTCGCCCGCACCTTGCACGGTGACCCTCCCTCCTTCCCCCCTCCCTTTGCCGCCTCCACCACCCGCGTTGTGTCTCCTCCTCTTCTTTCCTGCTTCCAGTGGACTCCGGTGGCTTATGGGGAGACGCGCATGTCAAGCGATCAGCTGTTGGTATCTGGCGTTTCTTCGTGTGTGTGATGGGGAGGAGAGAAAGTCTCTTCCAGAGCGGTACTTCCTTGAAGGAGCCCCATCTACATCTTCTCGAGTAATGATCATAATGCGTTCACACGTGAGCAGACGCGTAACATCCGCTCCATTTTTGCTTTTGTAAAGGCCCCTTCCCAATTTCCCCTTCTCTACCGATATTTCTCGCCACTTTGACGCGCTGTGACGTGACACCGGAGATCCAGGAGAAAGGTAAGAAGATCTTCGCACTTACTTTCTCGAGTGACCGCTGCTCATCCAGACGAGCGACCCCTTCCTCTCTCTTCATTGAGAGGCCTCCTCCCCGAGCAGAGCCAGCGTGGGGAAGACTGCCTTTTTTCTGGAGAGGGCAGCAGCAAAAGAGAGAGAATACGTTCATGGGGTCCACGCTTTCGCGTCAGCCTTCTCATTCCTTCTCCTCCCCGTTTCTCTCGTCCTTCTGTTTTTTAGATTACGAGCGGTGCACACGCGTATCTCTCGTAGCTCTTGTTGTTACACTGATTTTTGGAGTTTCTTCATCAGCGCCTTGTTTGAACGCCCCCCCCCCCACTTTCATCTGGGCGGCCCTCTCGACCATCCGCGCGTGCAGCGATTTTTTCTCTTCTCATCAAGATCTTTTTCTTGCTGTATCCTCGCTTTTCGTTCCCTGTACGCGTCGCCATGCCGCGTGCGCAGACCGGCGCGGCCGCCATAGAGGCGCGCCAGCGACGAGAGGCCTTCATGGAGGCTTTCAATGCAGAGCAAGCCGTGCAGGAGCGGCAGAAGCGCACTGTTGAGTGGGAACTTCGTGGAAACGAGCGGCACGAGCAACGAGAGGTGCTTCAGTACATGGACAAAATACAAGCGCAGCATAACGATGTACTCGTCGCACGCCGTCGCCGTTTAGCAGACCTCCTAAATAGGGAGAACGAGCTGCACACGTCGATGATGACAAGTCTCCCGGAGACGGACGTGCAGCGACGCGAACGGTTGATCCGGAAAGCCCAGGAGCTTCGGGCAAAGCGAGAGGAAGCGAAGAAGGCCGACATCGGAGCTCGGCATGATCGTCTCTTCCGTGAAAAGATCGACTGTCTGCGCCAGGCTGAGAGCAGACTGAAAGTTATGCAGGTGGCCGATGCCCGTTTTGAGCAAATCGATGCCGCGGCGGAGCGCCGCCAGCAGGAGGCGGCTGAGGCAGAGTTCTTTGCGCAGCAGGCGGCTGAGGCGCAACGGCTGGCGACGGAGCGAGAGCAGCAAGACCTCGAGCGGCAATACACGCGCACGCAGCGCCTGCTTGGAGATCTTGCAGCGCAGGTAGCCGGTAATAGACTACGCAAGGAGATCCAGAAGGAGGAGGCGCGTCGTGACACAGCCGAGTTTTATCGTCTGCTCCATGAGGAACAGGCAAGAGAGGCGGCTAAGCGTTTGTCAACACGGGAAAAGAATCGTCACCTCGCCCGGGAGATGATCGAAATGAATGAAGAGCTGAAGCGAGCGCGCCAGCAAGAGTATGAGCAACTGAGGAAGGAAGATCGGGAAGCCATGGACGCCATTCTCACTGCTCTTGCAGAGGAGCAAAAAGCGCAGCTGGAGGAGAAGCAACGCCGCGTGGCAATGGAGCGTCAGCAGATGCTGGACCTTCAGCATCAGATGGCGCAGCGGAAGGACGACACACACACTCTCGACAAACTTTGGGAGAAGGAAAACGAGAAGCAGTGGCAGAAGCGTGAGGCGCAGTGGGATGCCCAGCAGGCCAAACGTGACGCGCTCTTGCGCAACGTCCTTATCGCCCGACGCCAACAAATTCTGGATAAGCGGCAGAAGGAGAAGGACGATACCATGCTGCGCAAGCTGGAGGATGCGAGTTTCCTTGCCTCGTTGTCCAAGGACAAGGATATCGATGCGGAGGAACGACGGCGGCGCATGGCACTGCTAAAAGAGACGCAGCAATACTTAGAATGGCAGATTCAACAGCGGCTGTCTGAGAAGGAAAACGAAAAGCAGGCGCGAAGAACCGAACTCTCACAGGAACATGCGTTAGAGGCCCAGTACGAGGATCGTATTGCTCGGGAGATGGCGAACCTAGAAGCTGCAAAGCCAGAGCGCTACCGTGCCGTCCCGCTGCTCCCTCCGAGGTCCCACAATCAACTCTTCTAGATTCTTCGGAGCAGGAGGTGCGGGGTGAGGCAACTTCGCTGTTTCTCTCGTTTTCTCCCTACGCCACATCTGGATGCCGGAGAGTAAACGAACCGCCGGCTGCGTAGAAGCCATGATCGAACCAGGCGGGGCGAGGAATGCGGGGAGGAGTGAGAAGGGAAGGGGATCCGCTAGAGGAAAAATCAGCAGCAGGAGGAAGGAGATGTGGATTGGGGTGAATTGAAAGCGCTGGAATGGAATGGGTGGGAGAAGGAGAAGGAGGAGGGGGCAGGCAGAGAACAGGAGGTGGGAGAAGACCGCCCTTCCCTCTCCCGAAGCTGTTCGCCATATCGGCACTTTTTTCACGCCCGGCTTCAACCGCATCTTCACGCACAGCTTCCCTCCTCTTCCTCCTCTTCTCTTTCGTGCCTTTCCCTTTGCCTTTTCTAAAGGGGCGATGACGGCGTTGATGCTGCTGCTGCATCGGTGGTGCGGCAATCAGATGGCGGACTGCTGCGCTCGTGGTCTCTCTCTCACACACAAACACGCACATAGACGCATGCTTCTACCCGTTTCGTGTACCGGTGCTGCATTATAGGGAGACTTGATTGAAAGGTGGATGCAGAAGGACTGAGCATGCAAAGTTAAGAAATTCTTCGATGCATGCCCTCCACTTTTCTTGGGTGGAAGGTTCGGTTTCGAGGTACTGGTCTGTTGCGGCAGAGACCACCGCGCAAGGCCTTCGAAGTCCCACCGGCTCACGGGGGGGGGGAATGGAGGGGGTGGCGGTGTCTGAGGATGGGGCGTGCGTCTCTCTTCTCGCCTTTTTTTTCGAAGGCCGTCGGCATCGGATCGGAGGCTTTCCTCTGCCCGTCTCTCTAACCGTATAGGTTGAGAGGCGAAGTCTCCTCTTTATTTTTGTTTATACTTTCTGCTGTTTTCGGTGTCGCTCACCATTGAGAGAGGCATCGCTGGCGCAGTGGGGAGGGACAGGGGTGGAGTGCAACGTGTTTCTGTTGGCGTCGGGTGATCTCTGTGGATATCTGTTGTGCATTCTTTTCGTCGGAGGTTCTACACCCATATGTAAAATATCTACGTGCTTATACTTTTTTCTTTTCGTCGATTTGCTCTGTTGTCGTGGAGCTTCATCGGCACCTCATTCGACGTCCCTCTCTCTCAGCAGGGGGTGGTCGCGGCTAGCGACTCCCTGCTTTCCCTTGGAGCCTCCAACATGGAGGGGGGAGGGCGGTGGGGCCGTATGGCGCGCTGAGTTTGGCAGCACTAGGTGGGCGAGCCAAGCGTGTATAGATAGAAAGCAGCGCCCGAAATCCTGTGCGAAGGACCGACACTACCTTCGATAGGGTGAAAGGAAGGGTGGGGGGGCAGATCCGGAAGGGAAGGAAGGAGACCCTGCGGGTATCTCCTCCCCTCTGCCCCCGCCTCACCGCTCCGCCTCCTCCTTTCCAAAGCAACCCAAATCCTCCAGACAACGGAAAGGAGAGCAAAGACTGCGCTGCGCTTTTTTCCTTTTGTGTGTGTCTCCTCCCTTTCCCTCTGATGTTTGCAGAGCCACACTGTCGTGCGGTGCGGCTGCTCTGTCCTCTCCCTCCCCCACTCCCTCCGCCTTCTCCTTCTTCCCGAAGTGGACGAGGAGGCGGGAGAGGGCACAGAGCAGGAGGGAAAACAGGAGAGGCCCTCTTAGCCACCCATTCCAGCCTGTCTGCTTCCCTCTCTGCCCCCCCCCCTTCCCACTCACCGGGGGGGGGGGGCTCTGCGAGCGTCGTTTCATTCTGCTCCTCCTCTTCCACTTGCCCCCCTCTTTTTTTTCTGCTTCGGGCTCGCTACGGCTCAAACATGTTCCTCTTCCCACCGACCCCCTCTACACCAAACAGTTCTAGCACACAGACGCACACACACACACAGACACACACACAGACGCACACACTCATACGCATATCGATCTTTATATCGCTTCGACTTCTTTCCGCTCAAAGCGAAAAGTTTCTTCATAGGCGAAGCAAGGAGACTTCACGTGCTCATCTCTATATACACCTACTCCTTCTGGGTACTCGCTTCTCGACACCTTCGCCTTCCTCTGTTCTGTTTCGCGCTGCTTAGATTGGATTGCTTTTTTGGGCTCGCAGAGGGAGAAAGATGAAGTCAGCTCCATGTGGCTTCCTCAAGCGTCGAAACCAAGCACGGCTGAGCGTTGTCATCACAGCTTTCCTCGTGACCTTCTTTCTGGTGAGCATGCTTCTGTTTGCGAAGAAGGGAAGAGAGGAGCGCACGAGTGCCATTTTGAAGTGTGGAGATGACTTTCAGTTGCTCTGCCCCAGCATACCGACGACGCGAGAGCTGTGGGAGTGTATGATGGAAAAGTCAAGCCAAATCCACAATGATATCTGCCGCGACTACGTGGTAGGCTTCCAAGCTTGTCTCGCCGATGCAGAGAAGCGAAAGGACTGCCTTTCTCCTGCTCTCAACTACGCTGTCTCTGTGCGTCGCTGTCTTCGCACGATACCCGTAGAGGAACTCTCTAAGTCATGCCGGCGCTCTTCTTTTTATCGGCCCATTGCGGCAGCGAAGAGGAGTCAGGGTCTGGAGTGATCGCCGCTCTTGCCGTTTTTTCTGGGGTGGAGTGGGGCAGAAGAGGGGCGGTGGTGGTGGTGGAGATGGTGAGCAGGCCGAGGTACTCCGGTGCCCCATTCGAGCATCTTGGATGCACGCTGGCTGTTTGGACCTGGAGGCGCTTGACCTCCTCCTCACATTTATTTCTTTACTATTCTCCTCTCTGCCCTGAAAATCATCTGGTGGGGACCTCAAATGGAGAGAGTGGGGCGACTGTGTAGCGGGGAATGGCGCTGTCATCTCTCCTCCTCCTCCTTTGTTTCCCTCTCCGAACTCTATCGCCGTGCACGAGGCACTTCGCTTTTCTTCAAACACACGTGGGATGTGCAGATGTCTCTCCTCGAACCCCTCTGTGGTTGTTTCTATATTCGTCCTCTGTTTTGAATGTTCCTTTCCTTCCACGACGCCTTTCCCGGATAGATGTCGTAGCGCTTCGTTTTGTGCGGTGATGCCGTTCTTCTGGCGGTTCTCCAGTTTATTGTTGCTGTTGTTGTGTCTCTTCTTCTCTTCTCCCTCTCCATTTTTTTTGTTACGTGTGCAGGTGTTGCGTTGGCATGTGTATGCGGAACGGTGTATTCGGCTGTCTTTTGCTGTTTCGTGCGGAATATACCAAGAGGAAACGCAGCAGCGAAGAGCGGCGCCTTCGCCTCCCCCCCTTTCGTCATGTTGGACCGCGAGAAGGGAGCATTTTTTTCTCTATATTGAGAAGAGGAACGTATTTCGTTTGTCCAGGCATCTCCTACCGTGCTTCAAGGTCGGTGAGTGTGTCCTGCGCGCAGAGCCTCTGGTAGCGTACAGGGAGAGAATTCTCTTCTCCTTCTCATTCTATCTGCCATTGCCCCATTCGACGTTTCATGCGCATCTTGCTTGCGTCCTGTACTCCTTCAGAGGGTGAGATGCGGGGCTTACATTGATCGTGATGCAACGTGAGAACATCACCACCACACGCGAGAGGGCAACCACACACGAACAGCTGTAGCACTTTTTTTTTAGAGGAGGAACATAAAGAAACATTCAGGTGAGAAGAAGTGGTTTAGCTGACATGGAAGAGGTGGGAGGGGGTAATGGAGGGGATGGCGAAGATGGATGGAGATAAATGGGTGCATAGATGGAGAAATGGAACGAGAGTGAGAGAGTGGTGGGTTTCCGAAGAGACTCAGGATCCAGAAAGGGTTCTCTTCTCTCCCCCCCTGTGCCTGTGTAGACATCATCCCCACGTATCTCTCTCTTTCCATTTCTACATCCATGCTCAGGTAGCAACTCCATTCGTTCTGGAGGGGTATGGGTCTCTCCGAGGGACGCGTTGTGTCGAGGTGGGTTAGGAAAAAGCTGCTTTTACGTTCGCCTTTCCTCCCCGCGTTTTCTCTCCCCATACTCACCGCCGATATGTATACATATATTTATATTCGTGCTTCGTCTGCCGGTTAGCCAATAAAGCGATCCCCCCTCTCCCGTTGCCTAACCACTTCCTCATCTTCTTCCCCCGATTTTATGCTTCGATGAGGCCTTTCTGAGTTCCCCGACGTGGCGCCTTTGCTCGTTTGACTATCTGTACGAAAGCGGCGTCGCCTCAGCCATGCATCACCTCCAGGTTCGCAGGTGGTCCTTCTTCTCCCATGTTCTTACCCCCTACCTCCCGGTGTCTACTCACTCCGTCACCTTCTCCAATTTTTCTCTCTTTCCCTTTGCTTCCCTCACGTTGGCGTGGAGTTCTGTCCTGCGTCTCCGTTGGCCAGCGCCTCTCTCTTGGATCGCTGCACGTTCGAAAAAAAGCATTCCGGCAAAGGGGTGTGCATAGCTGTGCACGGCCCTTCTCCAAGTCACTTACCTTGCCTCTTTCCCAGATTTCTCCTTCATCAAAGTTGCTCCTCCTCCTTCCTCATCTCTCTCTCTCTCTCTTTCCCTCTTCATCTTCGCGCGCAGCGAGGTGCACCACAACGAGCTGACCGCCCCGCTTTGTGAGGCAGTGGCGACTCGAAGCGGCCCATCTTTCTTCCTGAGGTGCCTATTGAAGCTGCTCTGTGTTGGCGCCGCAAGGGGGAGGGGGAGGGGAAACAGAAAATAAAGAACACAGCTCCATCGATCAAGAAGTGCCTCCACCCATGACGCTCGACTCCTTCCCTGCCCCTGCCTTTCAATCCAAGGTGGAGCTCTATGCCTGGCTGGTGCAGCAGACAGAGGCTCTCGTGGAGGGCATGAGCAGGCGCTTCACTCCGCAGGCCAACTTGGTGATCGGACTTGGCAATGTCGCGTCTCTCTGCTTTTATGAACTCAATCGATTCTGCAATCCTGGAGCTGGCTTGGAGGATCTCAAGGTGAACTGGTTGGGCTTCTATCTTTTCCAAGCCCCTGGACTGCTGGGGCTCGGGCCGTTCCAGGGACGTCCTGCATGCACGGAGATTCGCGTGGGGAAGGGCGTCTGCGGGACCGTGGCCGAGAGCGGCGAGTCGCTCGTCGTGAGGGACGTGCACGACTTCCCAGGCCACATCGCCTGCGACTCTGCCTCAAAGTCGGAGGTGGTGGTACCGGTGCTGATCGAGAACGGAAGTGTCGTGGCGGTGATCGACGTGGATAGCACGGAAGTGGGCTTCTTCACAGAGGAGGACAGGGCTGGCCTGGAACGCATCGCCGCGGTACTTGTGCAACACTTGGAGTTTCCGATGGCTCGTGCGCTGGCGGTGAACCCGTCTTTGGGCTTGCCGGGATATTCCGCGCTGGCGGGTGGTGAGCGGGCCTTTCAACAGTCGGCTGACCCTTCCCGGGACCAGGCGAGTGCGGAGACGCCGGCAAACACGGCGGTGGAGCCCTCACACCCCACGACGACCGTGATGACGACGGCCACGGCCACCACCACCACCACCACCGTCACGCATATCCCCTTCTTCAAGGTAGAAGCGCGCCAGCCAGACATCACGATGAAGACGGTGAGTGGCTGGCAGTTCACGCGCTCCAAACTCGATCGCATCATGACGCAGGAGGAGGTGCAAGACCTCCAGGACACCCTTGATATTGCCGCTCTCCCTGAGATCGGGTTTCGGAACAACTCGCTCTCGGTGGGGCCCGAGGCGGATCGTCAGCACCCGTGGCTGTACTTCAGCGTTGACCGTCTGCTGCGCTGCGCTGCTCAGTACTACCGGAGCGACGAGTTCAGAGAAATGGTGGAGCCGCAGCTCCGCCTCTCTGTGCCTACGGACGCGGATGTGTTTCAGTTCCACAAGTTCGATCCGAGGGTGGACTGGGCTTGGCGAAACAACTTCTGCGGCATCGTACCGGGCCAGACACGTCTGGTGCCCCGACCGACGGGTATGGCCGAGGCCCCTGGGATAAACTGGGACCTTTTGAAGGACACGAGCCTTCCTATCCTCTTTTATGGTGATTTCGATATGATGGAGGACGATCTGCACGATCATGGCATGGTGACGAGCAACGTCAAGTACCGCGTCATGGACACCGCCTTCTTCATTCTCTTCCGTCACCTCGTGCGCCTCAACAACGGCGAAGCGTGGATGAGGGAGGTGCGTATCTTCCACGAATTCGGTCGAACACGGCCTCCAGCCAGCGTCCCACACGTCGTCTTTTTAGAGCAGCACCGGCACTTAAGAATCGCCGAGCAAGAGGAGACGGTGAACTGGAAGGATGCATCTGCGGATGCGTTGTCGGCGCAGGCAGAGGTGCTGTATACGCGAGAATGGATGCTGGAGAAGGACATGCCTGAATAGCTTATCGCCCGAAAATTCGTGCTCCTCCTCTCTATCTCTCTCTGTGACTGTGGCGCTCGAGACCACCGGCCGAGATGGAGGTGGGAGGTGAGGGGGAAGGTACGCTGCAGCACTGTCGCCACACGTGCGACAAGCTTTTTAAATTATCATTTCGCTCCCCTTTGCTACCTTTTAGATGGCCGTAATCTCTGTTGCCTAAGCTGTTGTACGGCAGCCTCGACAGCGGAGGCAGTACCTTTTTGTTTGGCCTTCTCCCCCTCCGCTCCCCTCCTTTCCACATATCTTTGCGCTCTTCTGTGTGCGAGAGAGAGAGGGCAGGGAGGATGACCACCGTCTCCGCCTTTTTGTTGTGGAGTTTGTGGGAGATTGCCTCGCTCACATGTGCAGACTGGCCTGGGTGTTGATGTGTTTTCAGGTCCCTCCCAATGCAATTCCAGGTTTCAGTCCTCTTGTATTTCTCTATTGCCTCTCTGTCACACACCCACACAGGGCAACGCCAGATTGCATCTTCTCCCCCTCCTTTCTCCCTTTATCGCTGAACTGGCGCGCCATCATTGGGATAAGTCTCTGCGTGTCGACCTCCCTCCGACCCTTAACGGCAAGACAGTCGACTGGCTCCAAGTAGGAGTGTATGTGTGTGTGTGTGTGTGTGTGTGACGATATAGTCGAAAGCAGGATGATCGTATAACCAATACAGTGCGACGTGGATGTGGTGTGCCTCAGATCCAGCAGTCGACGTGGAGGGCGCTGCTGTTACGGTGGTAGTTTCAAACTCTCCCCTCAGCGCTTCACCGTCTTCGTCCTCACCTTGTCATGATGTGCTCCACCACGTAAGGGCGCCTCTCTCGAAGGGGAGTCTTCGCCCTTGGCTGGTTCACCTTTTGTCTTCGAGGACTTCGATTTGTAGAGGACGGAGGGAGAGCGGGGTGGGGGGCAGGAGGAGTGGCGGCTCACCTATGCCTTCTACTGCCTTCCTTCGTGGACCTCCACACCCCTCTCGGGTCGACATATCTCTCGTCTGCTTTTCTCCTATTCTGCTTTATCCTGTTTGCTTTGTTCTTCTGTTTGTGTGTGTGCGGGGGGGGGCGCACATATGCATGGTTGGTGCCGGCGCTGCACTTGGGACGGTCGTGGTCTCCCTGGGTATGGCGAACCGGTGCGCGTGCCCTTCGCCAGACCTCCGTGTGTGCCACACCACCTCATCTTTATCGCGCTTGTTGGGCGTGTTTTCACAGGCCCTCCTGCTCCCAACCGGTGGGTGTCACCATCACGACGCCTCCGCCCCGCTGTCCTCCCCCTTCTCAGGGCACCACCCCTACAGACGCTCTCCTCTTCCCCCCACACGCTGTGCAAAAGGGCAAATGGAGGTACTGAAGAAAACGGCAGCTCTGCGCGTGCAGAGACAAGTTGAAGGAAAGGCGTTGGACGAGGTCACGCAGCTCTCCCTGAGTGGAGTGCCGGTGCTTCCCGAGCTTTGGGCACCTTACGCAAATCTTACGCACCTTTACCTCATTTCTATGAAGCCAAGACTGACTACTATGGACGCTATCGGCCTCGATAGGCTCCACGCACTCCGAGTAGTGGACGTCAGCGACAACAACGTCTCCATCCCAGTGGCCCCACCACCACTTTCTTCACTGAGGCGTCTCACCATGCCCAACAACAAGATTGCATTGCTGGAAGAGGTCCGTCGTCTCGCCATCAGCTATCCCCAGCTGACAGTACTGGACGTGGCGGATAACGATGTGGACACACCCGATAACTTCACGAGCATTTTCGAGGCGTTTGCCTACTTGGAGGTGCTCAACTCTCGCACGCGGGATGGGGTGGAAGTGATGTTGAGAGACTCTGACGAGAGCGACGACTCGAATGGTGATGATGATGAGGAGGAAGAGAGTGAAGAGAGTGAAGACGAAGCAGAGGAAGTGGAAGAGGAGGACGAAGAGGAAGACGAAGAGGACGCCTCCAGCACTGAGGCGGAGCCGCCAACAAAAAAGACGCGATCGGCATAACCTGAGTCCCTCAGGTGGTGGCCTCTGCCTTGAGAAGGGCAGGGGAGAAAAGAAAGCGAACATCGAATCGACCCTCTACATCTTTTTCTCCTCCCCCATAGGCGCTCATACACGCCTCGTATAACAATCGTACTACATGCACGCTGTGCAGCCATATATATATATACCTTGTAATGCCGCATGCGGAGGCTGAACATCCTCTGATCCTTTCCAGTACTGCTTCCTCATTGCTTCACTCGCCTCGGTGCTTCTCTCCTTCCCATGAACAGGCAGATGATGCTGTGTGTGTGTGGGGGGGGGAGGCGACGCAGGTATGTCTCACTTGCGCTTCACATCTAGAATCTCCATCAACTTACTTTCTCTCTCCTCTCTCTTTTTCCCTCGCTATCCATAGCTCGTCTCTCAGCTACTCTTCTATCCTCCAGCTTGTACATCCTTGGGCTCGCATCTCGAGCGAACTCCGCCGCTTCGCCCCACCCCATCTCTCCAACCCTCTCTCCTACTCTATTTTCTTTCCCTCCTTCGACACGTTCCGCTTACGGCCTTTGGTGCTCCTGCGGGGCGCCATGTCTCGTTACGACGTGACCAGCGAACCCACCGCAGATGTTCTCGCGAAGAACTACGAGGCCGTGTGCTCCACTGTAGCACAGGAAAGTTGTGGCCGTCGTGTCACCCTTGTCGCCGTTAGCAAAACCAAATCTCCAGCCTGTCTGCGGTCGCTCTACGACGTAGGCCATCGCACGTTTGGTGAGAACTACGTACAGGAGATTGTGGAGAAGGCGGCGGAGTTGCCGGAGGACGTCGCATGGCACTTCATTGGACATCTGCAGAGCAACAAAGTAAAGGAGCTGCTGGAAGGTGTGCCCAACCTGCAAGTGATACAGACCATCGATTCAAAAAAGCTTGCCAACAAGGTGAACGATGGGTGCACCCGGTATCGTGGAGGCCGCCCCTTGATGGTGTACCTTCAAGTGAACACCAGCGGTGAGGAGAGTAAGAGCGGCACGGAGCCGGGCGAGCCCACGGTAGCGTTAGCGCAGCACATCGCTATGGAATGCCCTCTCTTGCATCTCAAGGGGCTCATGACGATCGGTATGCCGGACTACACCAGCCGCCCGGAGAACTTCGAGTGCCTCACACGGTGTCGAGCAGAGATCGCGCAAGCCCTGCAGGTCGACCCCGAAGAGCTGGAACTCTCGATGGGCATGAGTGGAGATTTTGCTAATGCGATTCGCATGGGTTCGACAGCGGTGCGTGTGGGATCTGCCATATTCGGTCAACGCCATTACCCACCCCAGTCGTAAGCGGAAGGAAAGAGGAGGGGAGTAGAGACGGGCAGGCACGCATCTCTCTCTCTCTCTCTTTTCGGGTGTACTGCCACAGCAGAATGTTCATGCGTACTTGCGGTACCGTATTGCAGCATGCAAAGACGTATTACGTGTATGTGTGTGTGTGTGGGAGAAGAGGTGGCCCAACTTATTCGATCCGGAAGGGTCGGGCAGTGGTAGAGCAGACTCGTGCGGCCGGGGGTACGCCTTCTTCCTTTTTAAAGGTTTCTTTCGACTCCGTCTTGGCCCACCTCTGCTCGAGGGTGGTTGGCAAGCGCACGACTGAAAAGGCAGAGTGAGTCAACGTGTTCAGAAGAAGCTGACCTGTCATCGCGAGTGTCGTCACAGGTGCATGTTTTGGTGTCCAGAAGACACAGACAGCGGATCGCACGCGATCTCGCCGGTCCAGCGCTGGGGCTGTGGCGGCGTCTATCCCTTGGCGCACATCTCTCCTTCCATCCACCGAGCCCCTCCCCCCCTCGATTGCTCTTCCTCCTCCTCCTCCTCCGCCTCTCATCCCTCTCTTCCTTCCTTTTCCCTAAGGCGCATGCGTAGGTGGCACTCCTCATCGCTCGAGGAGTTTCTTTATTTTCTTTAAAGAATCGAATCCTCGGCTTCCTCCTCCCTTTCTTTCTCTCGGTGCTAGCGTTGTGCCACTGCTGATGCAACGGCTAAGCATCGCTACAACAGTTGCGTTACTTTTCTTCTTCTCTATCCTTTCCAGCCCTCTGGTCACCGTGCGTGCAGCTTCTCCACGGCCGCCTCAGAGAGAATGAGGTGTCACCGGCGGTGAGTGAGCGGGCGTGTCCGTGTGCTCGAGATGTGCGTGTCCTGATGCAGGGTGCACCGTCCGTGACGATTACCGGTGGTGGCGAGGCGAGCTCGAGATGTGTGGTACCTCCGCGAAGGAGCGTTACGAGCGCACAAGCAAAACAGGCATCTTCACCTTGGACTGACCAAAATGGAAATCATAGTCTTCGCTGCTCCACGACCCAAGCACGTGGACGGGGCTGCGCACGATGACGGTGAACCACAAACTCCTTGCTCATTCTTTTCCTACAACGTCTCCCCCTCTTCCCGTCTGGAGGGCACTGGTGAGCGTGGCTGCGTCGTGCAACGGCATCTAGTGCGCCTGCGCTCTCGGCTGTGGAAGGGCAGTGCTACGGGTGCACTCGAGGGAGAGGTTAGCTTGACATCCTACGTTGGACGAACCGATCGCGCGAATCTCCAATGGCGGTACTACAACGATGCCGCTCGAGATTCTCAGCAGCTCAGGAGGCAACCTGCATCTGCTCTTTCCACGACTTGCTGCTGCCTTGCCACATTGGATCTTCACGGATAACAAGCGACGGTTGGGGATTTCCGTATCGGTGGTACGCTGCACCGGTGCGAGCACATTTTTTGACAATACTGCCCTCGAGCGTCGTGCCTTATTTTCTCTCAGGGTGGTGGGCAAGGACGGCCGCCATGTTGACGGTGGCCGCTTCCCAGCTCTGCAAGAGTCGCTGTTGGATCGAACGCCCTCGCGTGGATCTGTGAATTCTAGTGTTGAAGAAGGTAAGGAGTCTCCGACACTGCCGGCGCTGGAAAGGATACGTCTCGCGGGCCAAGCTGTCAAGGGGTCCGCTGCTGTCAGTTGGCCCCATCATCTTACTGCGCTGTTCGGTCCTTACCTCGCTTTATGAGATTATCTATGTGCAAGACGTGAAGCTGCGTAGCAAACCAGGGGTTTCGCGTGTCTGTGGCCCTTGGCGAGAACGCATAAAGGAGGCTGTGGATGAGAAACTTGGAAATGAAGGGGAACCTGCTCTCATCAAGAGAGAACGTAGGTCGCCCCCTCCCTGTCTCCTCAACTCCGTGGAGTGAAGCCTCGTTTCATAACGCAGTCTACGGTCGCTATTCCATCCTTCTTTTCTGTTTGCACATGTGTGCGGCGCCACAGACTTTTTCTTCCTCCTCCTCCTCCTCCTCCTCCCACCATTTCTGCCTATGCTATAACTTCATTTGTAGAGGCACTGGGCCCATCTAGAAGTTCGGAGGTACCGTGTCGACGACAGCAACAGCAGTAGCCACAGCTGCTGCTTCACCCCCCCCCCTCCCATCTTCTCCCGTCGCCACACGTACCCAAGATGCCTTCGCCTGGAGTAAGGAGTCCCTCGTCTTCTCCGAAATGTCTTTGCCTCTTTCTGGATTGCCGCGTGTCCGACGGGGATCGGGGGTATGCTGCGTTCCGGCAGGTGGTGCACCTCCAATGCGCACGGCTGCTGGCCCTCTCGAAGTGCCGTGACCGCCGAGACAGCGCCCTCTCCGTCGTTCTCTATCTCATTACCCACACGTGTGTGGAACGTGTTCCCTTGTCGCTTGACCTTGCGGCAGGTGAGGAGGGTAACGTCTTCTCGTCGATGGCGTGGAGCCTCGCCAAGGTCGCGGCAGCCCCACCGGACTATGGCAGCCCCTATGGCGGCACGTCCTGCTTTGCAAACAGCATGACGACGGTGGTGCCGCATCTTCAACATGCGCTGGGGGATACACAGCAGTGGAATTCGGTACTTTTTTGCTCCAGCTACGTGACCCACACCGATCTGACGCAGGGGCTCTCTGTGCTGCGGCTGGCGGAGGCGTCACAGGTATCGCTTTCACAGTTACGCTGCGTCATTGTGGACTGGGATGCCGTTCGTGTAACCAAAGGGGAGCTGCGAAGAGGCGTGTGGGTGTACCGCTGCAGCCACAGTGCACTTCAGTTACAGTGCGCTCTGCAAGACGCCTGCGGATTCTTCTTGTTGTCTATCGAGCAGCCTTCACTTCTCCTTCGGCTGGCATTTGGTCAGCACGTGATCGCGGCTAGCGCTACTTTGAGATATTACGGTGCATCCTTTCTGCCGTGCAGCACTGGAGGTGGGTCCCTTCACGAATGTGGTGAACCAACGGTGAGGCAGCACGTCGAGGGGATGCCCTGCGGCAACACTAGGAAGACGTTCTCTGACAGCCTCTCCGCGCCTGTGGCGCCGAAGGAAGCGGACAAAGGCGTGCCAACGCTTCGACTTGTTGCGGTGCTTGACGCGAATCAACTGGACGAGTCCCTCCTGTTCGGTGACACGTGGGTACTCTCGTGGAAAGCATGCGAAGGGCTTTCACCGTGTTCTACCGCCATCTCCTCCTCCTCTTCCTCAGCATCGGATGTTGCCGTGTGGATCGCCTTCTTCAAGGCTTTCACTGACGAAGCCCTCCTATGGAGTGGTGATGCGGTTGGACTGCACGCCGGCTGCCCCGCCACCGTTGCATCCCAAACGCATCACCACTTTGTGGGCTACTTCATGGCTGACATGACGATGCGACTTCGAGAAGTGGTTCCTTGTGAGCTTCGGTTTGTGCCACTGCCCACGGACGTGCTCTCCCCGTGCATCTCTCGGCAACAGCAAGCTCTGGAGGAGGAGTTGGGAGCTCTTCGGCAAGACCTCATTTCTTCCTGCTCGTCCTCCTCGTTTTCACTGGACAGTCTGCTGACAGGCTGGCCTTCTGCTGATTAGCGGGACACTGGCGGATACGTGGCTTCTCCCCATCCCTGCTCCGTCTCTCTTAGAAGAAGACTGTGATCTTCATATCTTCGCAAGTTCTTTTCGCTTCAGGTGTACCGCGGCGGTGGTTTCGCGGCAGCTTCACCAGCTGGCGACTCCTCTGTCTTGTGCCTCAGACCATGGCGCACCTATCAGCTCACACATCCCATGTCCCTTCCCTCCTTTCTCAATTTATTTCCTTTTGCTTTTGTCTTGATTCATCTTTCTCCATCCGCTGCCTGCTGCGCAAAGAGTCTTTTTTTAAGCCTTTCCTTCTTCCGCTTCCCTTCAGCGCACGCACGCGTTTCCACTGCTATGCAGGGCCAGGCCCTCTCACATGCTCGCCCTCTCCCATACATATATGTATATGGATATGTTTGATCCATGTGACTTGTTCGGGACACAGATCGAGTTTGTCTTCCTCTGCTTTTTCTCTTTTCCCCACTGCCTCTCGCCTTCTCTTCTCCTTCGCTCGGAAGTTTCACTTCTTAAAGCCACAATGATGAACGCAAACACACATACACACGCACACACACGTGGCACGTACGTGAAACAGATGCGCATGCGAGACATATTTCTGTCATTGACTTCTTTACCTCTTCGAGGTATAGCTTTCCTTGGGAAGGATTGTGTCCTCTCCCTCGAGCCTTGTAAGCTCCACACGAGGGAGGTGCGTGTGCATCTTGGGGAGGCCAGACGCTAAGCATGCAAAACGAAATTCATCTGCTGCCATTCGTCCGTTCCATCACGAAGGCAGCGGCGTTAATTCTCTTCTTCTGCTTCCACGCCATCGTGCATGTGGTCTTGGTGAACGAAGGAATTAACAATGCTGGTAAAATGTTAAAAGCGGGCAGGGTTGAGGAGGAGATGGGTCGGTGTATGCGAAATGCAAGGACGGAGAAGCTCTTCTTCTCGTCTCTCATCCTAGCACTCATGGAACAGTACGCCCACGTCTCCCCGCGCATTCTCTCTTGCTCTCTCGTTCTCCTTACGTTCCACTGGTCACCTTTCGCGCCTTTCCCTCTGTCTCTCTTTCTTCTTTCCCGAATTACTCTATCTTCGCCCTCACCCGTGCCGACATGTTAGGTTTGCTGTCACCTTGTGCGACGGAAGTGCGCCTACGCCAGTCGTACCCACGAAAACATCCCGCATATTTATATATACAAATTCTCTTCTCCTTTTCATCTCTCTTTCTCCCTTTCTCCCACATACATCATCACGCAGACGCACAGACGTGTCACACACCCACACATATCTTTTACTTTGAGTTGAGAGAGAATAGAGAGAGGGAGAGAGAGACGGAGATATAGCACCTCGTAGTAGTTTCTTTTCTTTTCTTCCGCTCTCTTTTGCTGATAGGTTTGCCCCCCTTCTTTGTGTGTGCGCCGACCTGTATAGTACTGGGGAACTTCCGTTCGCGCCCCAGCCAGGCGGGGTACTTTGGCAGTCTTCGGCAATCCTTCTCGATCGGGTCCTCCCTGTCATCTTCCGCCCTCGGTTTTCTGTTCTTCTCTCTTAGCGGTAGCGCTGGCGGAGCTTTTTTCTCTCCCCCTTCCGCATTTGCCCTTTTGCCTTT
The DNA here is from genome assembly GCA_030849085.1 of Borovskyia barvae. Classification (NCBI taxonomy): domain Eukaryota; phylum Euglenozoa; class Kinetoplastea; order Trypanosomatida; family Trypanosomatidae; genus Borovskyia; species Borovskyia barvae. The sequence goes on from JASAOM010001027.1 coordinate 73,014, forward strand.
TCGGCACTTCTCGAGGGGAGGCCTGAACTTTTTTCTTTTACAAAATTCACGTTTCTCTCTCTCTCATTGGATAAGCTGCCGTGATGCCGAAGGAAGCGTGTAGTGGTTTGTGGAGGTCGGAGGACATGGTGGTCCTCTCCCTTCACATGCAGCGCGAGGTGGCCCACGATGCCGTCCTCAAACTCGGTGAGATCGGCCAGTTCCAGCTGCACGATCTCAACCGTGACGTGAGTGCGTTCCAGCGGGACTTCGTTCAGGAGGTGCGGCGGTGCGACGACATGGAGCGGAAGTTGCGATTTCTCCAGGAAGAGATCGACAGGGCCGGTGTGGCCACCATCGCGGAGGGTGGCACGGAGGGGGAGACAATGTCGTCGCTGGAGCAAAAAGTTGACGAAGTCTACGCTGAAGTGATGGAGCTCAACGGGCAGTATCAGGCCCTTATTGAGGAGCGGAACCGGTCCAAGGAGCACTTGGAGATTGTGTCCCGCGACTTCGGGGGCGCATCGGGGGATGGGCTGCTCATGGTGACGGGGGTCATCCCCAAGGAGCGGATACCGATGTTTGAGCGTCTGGTCTACCGCGCTACCCGTGGGAATTCAATCATGCGTACCGACGACATCGACAAGCCGTTCTACAACATTAATGCCAATGAATCCATCTTTAAAAGTGTCTTCGCCGTGTACTTCTCTGCCCCGCGTCTTCGGGAGAAGATCATCAAGATTGCGGAAGCGAACGCATCGACCGTGTACAACTACGCTGATTCTGAGCAGCAGCTCTCCCGCATGCAAACATCGCTGCAGCAGCAGGTGGATACTCTCACCCAAACCCTTCACCAGTCCGCCTACCGCCAGCGGCAGGTGCTTCTCGGCATCGCGGCCTCCTGTTATGAGTGGCGCCGCGCTGTGGTGACGGAGAGGGCTGTATATTCGGCTATGAACATGCTAAAGTTCACAGGGGCGACGGCCGTGGCGCGGGGCTGGGCCCCAGTGCGCGCATGTGATGACATCCGAGCTGCCATTGCCGAGGCTGAGTTCCTCAGCGGTGCGCAGGTCAACACCATCGTCGAGGAGGTGCCCACGAAGGAGACACCACCTTCGTATTTCAGGACAAACAAGATCACCAGCTCCTTCCAGGGCATCGTGGATAGTTACGGCATGGCCCGCTACAAGGAGGCCAACCCAGGCGTGTTCACGATCATAACGTTCCCGTATCTCTTTGGCGTCATGTACGGTGACATCGGTCATGGCATCATCCTGACCCTGTTCGCGGCTTTTCTGGTCTTCAAGGAGAAGAGTTTTGAGGGGCAGCCGCTCAATGAAATTTTTGCGATGATCTTTGGGGGCCGCTATCTGCTGCTGCTGATGGGTTTCTTCGCGGTGTACATGGGGCTACTCTACAATGACATGTTCGGATTCTCGATTGAGATCTTCGCCTCCGCCTACCGCTGGCCGCCGCTGCCACCGGAGGGCCCCGATGGAGTCGTGTACCCCTCGCTCCCGAACGGACGTCCGAGTGTCAAGCCATCGTCGCCGACCATCTTCGGGGTTGATTCGGCATGGTCGGAGACGGAGAACAAGTTAGAGTTCTACAACTCTATCAAGATGAAGTGCTCTGTCATTATCGGTGTAGCGCAGATGATGGCCGGCGTCTTCATCTCACTTACCAACTACATCTACTTCAACGACAATGTGAAGGTGTGGTTTCGGTTTGTGCCGGAGCTGATCTTCCTATCGTGCACCTTTGGTTACATGTGCGTGCTCATCATCGTCAAGTGGCTCACCACATGGGAGAGCACCCACGATGCACCGTCGTTGTTGGAGACGATGACGAACTTCTTTTTGGCACCAGGCACGGTCAGCCTGCCGCTGTATTCGGGTCAGGCGGCCATCCAAGTGATCCTGCTGCTGGTCTGCGTGGTGTGTGTGCCGTGCATGTTATGCGTGATCCCTTATGTGGAGAAGAAGGAGCACGATCATAAGGTTCGGGAGCGTGCTGCCCATCCTCCCGCGGAGGATGAGGAGGATGAGGATGAGGAGGATAACTTCGAGTTTAGTGAGATCATCATCCACCAAATTATTCACACGATCGAATATGTCCTGGGGTGTGTGTCGAACACCGCGTCGTATTTGCGGTTGTGGGCGCTTTCTCTGGCCCATTCGCAACTCTCTGAGGTGTTCTGGAGCTTTGCCTTCCTGCTGACGGTTGGCCTCGACGGTGGCTCTGGGATTTTCGTATTCATCGGCTTCGCGGTGTGGATGGCGGCCACCATCGGCGTGCTGCTTGGTATGGAGTCCCTCTCAGCCTTCCTTCACGCGTTACGTCTCCACTGGGTCGAGTTCAACAACAAATTCTACGCGGCGGATGGCCACGCCTTTGAGCCGTTCGATTTGGCGGAGCCTCTCGGAAAATTGCGCTGATGAGGTCGCCGTGTGTGTGTGTTTGTGGATAACGCAGGAGAACCGACTCTGTGGATACGTGAAATACGGAGATGGTAGGGGACGGGGTACGGTCAGGCGAGAAAGGATGAAAGGGAGGGGAGGGTGCAGAGTGCTATCACGTGATGCGGTGCTCCTTCTCTGCCGTGCGACAACGCCCATAAGGTGGGCAGGAGTCTCTCCCATCCTTCCCCGCTTTTTGCCGCACGGTGTGCCGCATCGGGGGAAGGGGCATATGCCTGTGGGTGTTGTTTTCCAAGTCACGCGTTTCTTCGCCCCTGCCCACCTCACTCTCGTCCGCTCCCCACCGCGAAGGACTTTGCGCCTCTCTCTCTTCCCGCCTTCTCCTCCGCCTTGCTCCTTCTGTTGTCATTGAATCTGGCATCGAACGATACATTCCTCCCTCCCGCCCCTCTCTATCCATCCATATATATGTGTGTGGTCGACGTATCTCTCTTGTTTTAACTTCTGGTAGGGTTGTCTATCGTCTCTGAGAAGTATGAGCTCTTTGCGGTGGGGTGGGGGCACCTGCCTTTTCCACGATAAGAAAGGCCTCTCTCTTCTCTTCTCCCCTTTTCAAATTTTTTCGGTAGACGTCGCATACGCGCGGCGCTGTTTCTTTTTGGTGGGTCGCGCCTTTTGTTTGAGTGAAAGGTTTGCTTGTTTCTCTTACTCTCACTTCTTTTTTTTTGCTGCGTGAGGCGGAGGGGACCAGTGCGGCGCGGTGTCTCGAAACGCGACTTTCTCTATCGCCTCTGGTGGTGACCGCTCGTCTCTCTCTCTCACTCTTCGTTGAATTCGGGGTGCCTTACCGCCTGTCTGTCTCTATGCTCCATCAATGAAGGGAGGAGAGGACCGGGGTGTTGGAGGAGGAGGAGGAGGGAGAACCTCCCTAGCGCTGTCACAAGCTCAGTGATGAACTCCCCTTCCTTTCTCTCTCTCTTATTGAAAAAATGAAATAATAAAGAAACGACGGAGTTCAGGGAGAAAATGTGTGGGATGGTGGCCCTCAGAGAGAGAGAGAGTGAGAGAGGAAGGGGAGGTGATGATCGAGCGGAGGTCTTTTGCCCCAATGCCGCGATCTATGCGTTTCTTCGTTTGTTGCGGCTCCCGTACGAGAGACGGAGGCCGGTGGCTCGTGCTGTGGTTTCGTCTTCTCTGCGGCACGAGGGTGACTCAGATGGGCGACGAGGTGGCCTTCTCGGGCTCCAGCAATCCACGAAACAAACGAGCGGAGCACAGCTCCAAGTTCTCAGGCTAGATTGTGACTGGTGAGGCTAAGCACCACTCGTTTCTTCGCATCGCCCTTCTCTTCTCCCCCTATTTTGTTTGTTTGAGGGAGACGTGTTGGAGTCGCGGTGGTCTCTCCTGTTTGGGATCCAATATCGACATCGAAACCTCCTTCCCCCCTCCCTCCTCCGCGCTCGGTGGGTTCGGCAGAACTAAGCCTCTTGGTTACTTCGTTACGTGAGCAAATTGGTCATCGCCCCTCGTCTCGATTCCTGAGAGAGGAAGGGAGACCGGAGAGAAACAGTTCTGGAGATGCAGAGAGAACTTTATTTTCATCCTCTTCAGACCGCTGTGACAAGCATACGGGATCACTCAGCGAGAGAGAGAGAGAGGGCAAAACCTGAAGGGTCTGCTTTTCCGTTCGTGCGCTGCTGATGCTTTTTCGCACCCTCGCTTCTCAGGTTTTCTCGCTGCACGCTTGATGGTGTTACCGTGGGGTGGCTCCTCTGTTGCCAACAATGCACATCTCTTCTTCTCCTTCCTACCTTTCTGTCAACGGATGTCTCTTTTTCTCGCATTACGGGACACACGCATCTGTGCCTGTCTCTTTATGTGTTGCAATCTTTCCTGCACGATCTCATCTTACGTGGGTTGGGTGGATGGGTTGTGGAACCCCTTCGTTCCTCCTCTCTGCTTCTCTCATTTCTCTCCTGCCCTCACCCGAGCAGCCGCGCTTAGGCCATAGGGAGGGGTGCAACTCTACACGGAGCTATTCTTTTCTTTTTTGTGTCCCCCCCGCCCTTCCCGTCGCCTACGCTCTCCCACTGCACCAACGCTTCGGAGTTTAGAGCGCATTGGACGGCCTTTCGTCCCACTTGCTCATCTCCAAGTGTTATATATATATATTCTCAAGCTGCGGCCTACCTCTTCTCCAGCTTCCCTCCCCCCTTCCTGAAAAGGCGTCGTCGACGTGTGCCCACAAGGGAAAAAGGGCGGGCGAGCAGAACGACAACATGCTCCGTGGTACACTCGTGCGTTATTCCGGACTTCTCCGGCAGACATCGCGGAGGTTGCAGTCGAGTTCCTTCACGACATGTCCATACCACACCGCAAAGGAGGGGACGGCGACCGCCATGGCGGCGGAGGTTGTGGAGCACTGTCCTGTCTTGGGTACTACACCGCACCTGAGCTGTATAGTAGAGAGTGGCCTCCGCGAAGGCCGAACACCTACACTAGCCGCCATGGCATCTCAGATGGGAAAGACACAACTCTCTGCCTACGTGGCGGCAACCGCTCTGGCCGGTTATGTCATCGCCAACGGCTCAAATCCGCTCTTGGCAGCCGCGGTTACCGCAGGCACCCTGCTCCAGTCGTGCTCGGCGAACACCGCCAACCAGATCATAGAGGCTCCTTATGACAAGCTCATGAAGCGGACGTGTCGCCGTCCTCTGCCAATGCAGTTCATATCCCCCCAGCGTGCCACGGCGATCTCAGGCGCGGAGTTGGTCTTGGGCACGGGTCTGCTGTACTGCGTGAGCCCCCCTGCTGCAGCCTTGGGCGTGTTCAACTGGTTTCTGTATGTAGGTGTGTACACCCCACTGAAGCGCGTCTCCGCCCTTAACACGTGGTTCGGCTCCATCGTCGGGGGCGTACCCCCTCTTATGGGCGGCCTCGCTGTCGCGGGGACCATAACACCGCCCGTGTGGCTGCTGGCATCGCTGCTGTTTGTGTGGCAGATCCCCCACTTCAACGGACTTGCTTTCCACTGCCGACGCGACTACGAGGCGGCGGGGTATAAGATGCTAGCCTTCTACAACCCGTGGCGCGCTTCCTTCTATGCGGTTGCACTCTCCATTTTCATGGCCTTTCTGACTCTCGCGTGCCCAACATTAGCTGGAATGGAGGTGGAAGGACTGTGGTACTACCCGCTGACGGCCACAGCCAATGCGTTGATGATTTACAAATCGCTGCTCTTTCACAACGAGCCCACGCGTCACTGCCGCGGCTGTTTCGTTTTCTCCTATGTGTACCTTAGCGTTGTTCTCGCCGCGTTTATGCTGAACCACTTTCAGCCCTTGCACCTCGCCAGGCGGGCGGTCGACTACATCACAGGAGAGGAGGTGGAGGCGCTTCCGGACTCGACAGGGTGCGCGTAACGCTGGGATGGAGGAAAGGATGATGGAATTGCAGCACCTTCGAGGGGGAAAGGATGAGGAAGTCAGGCCCCCCCCACCTGAACGTTATATTTGGCGCGCTACTGGGTGTACATGAGTGTAGCGTGATGCGCATATGTCCCCGATGCTGTTCTTCTCCCCTAACCAACACCGCCCTTGTGGTTCACACGCATGATGGTGGCAGTGTTGTATGTGATGCTTGTCGTAGTGGGGTGGGCGGGCTGGGGAGATGAAATGGGCATCACAAGGGGCAGGGGACGTGGGGTGCCGTCAGTCCTGCTCCTTCTGCTCCACGGCGAGCGAAAGGTTTTTGAGAGGGAGGAGGAAGACGTGGGACGGGGGCACACGGACGTTGTTGACGCAGGAGTAAAGATGAACTCTTATGGGAGGAGTGTGTAGGCGTGTAGATGCGGGGCAGCCTCGGGAGAGAGGCGTGTGTGTGTGTGCGTATGAGCTCTTCGCTGTTTCGGCCCTACTTATGCTCCAGTTGCTGACCTGCTATCACATTTGTTGACGTGTTCGACCGTCCTGGTCGTGCCCTACTCACCCCCCCTTCTCTCTCTCTCCCTTTTTCCCCTCGTTTTATATGCTTGATTTCCACATGCTTTCTCTCTTTCTCTCTTGGTGTGTGTGTGTGTGTGTGGGCGTGCGCTTCCTTACGTGCGTGGTGATGTTGCTCACCATCCGTTGTTGTTCACAAGCCATCTTTTGTTAATGTTTTTTGATTTATGCCATTATGCGCGACTGCGAATTAGGGAGAGGGGAGAGAGCCTCACAGCAGAAATGCGTCATCAGCGACGATCTGGTAGGTATGGAGACAGGGCTTCGGTGGTGACGCCGTAGAACAGGATAAAGGAGAGGAACAGGACAAAGGAAGTAGAAAAAAAGGAAGCGGATGGACTTTCAATCGGAGTCTTCTCTCCCCCTTTCCGCTTTTCTCAGACATGCTTCCCCCTTTTCCCCTCCACCATTAGTAGTTTCCCAAGTTGATATTGGTGGGTGCAGCGAGTGAACCACTCAAATAATGTCTTTGTTCTTATTTTACTTTTTTTTCTCTTTTAATCGTTGTCTCGGGGATCCAAAAATGGTTAGCGGAGCGCCCATTTCGTCGAGCATAATGGTTTGCTGTTGTTTAGGTCATGCAGGTACACGCTGATGCACCCGTCATTTGGTCAAGAGGAAAAAGGAAGAAGGAGAGGGCGAACGTCCTAATCGGTATCCGCCCGCTCTAGGGGCATGTAGCACCAGAGCATGAGAGAGAGAGACACAAGGAGGAGGGCGCGGGGTGTCACTGTAGACCGGCGCAGCTGACGAGTTTTTCTCTCAACCTTCTTGAGGAGGCAATTTTCTATCTTTTCTTGTTCCTCCCCAATTTCTCGCCTCTTCCATGCGACTGCATGTCACGTCGCTCTGCTACTGGCGGACGAGGCCCGGGTGCGATACAAGGAGGCTCCAACAGTGGATATTGATCGAGACTGGATGGGGAGCTTCTCCGTCTTTGACCCTTTTTAGCTTGTTGCGAACGATGTGCGCGTTTCACAGTGGAGATGCAGCGGAAATGTGGTGTCTTGCGGAGCATTGCAATCGGATACGCTTTGGAGATTTCGTGTGTGCGTACGTGTGTTCGGGGTTTATGTGTGACTTCAAGGTGCCGAACTGGACAGCGGGGGTGGGGGGCACCGGAAAGGCGGATAGTTCCGCAGATCGTCATTGTACTTTGACGTGTCCAACTATGCTGGGCGAGGCGAAGCCGTCCAGACCATTTCTCACTTCTCTCTCCCTCTCTTTCTCTCGCATTTTACTCCACACTCCCCTCCGCTGCGGTAGTGCAAACTGGCCTACTGCACGGGCGTCGCTAACGTGTCCCGCGGCGCTGTGAGGTGCACCTAACCGAAGTCTTTCAACACGAGGGAACCCACCAGCAATGATTTTGGTGGCGAAAAGGGAGGACATGCCAAAGAAGGAAGTTCCTTTGGGTAACGCTGGAACTCTTTGGCGGTAGTTTCTTTGCCTTGGGCATCACAGACCACGCGTGTCCTACATCCTCTTCCCCCCCGTTGCCTCTTCTCTTTCTCAGCCAACACTTCTCACTGCGTGAGATACACTCTCTGGAGGCACTTCGGCGGCTTCGAATGGAGATTTTGTGGACTGGCTTTACGTTTTCGGAAGGTTTGTTGAGGTGGAGAAGGGAAAGAGAAAGGGAAGGGGGGGGGGAGGAGAACGGGTTAGGTGGGATCGTTCGATCGGAAAACCAATCGCGATGTGAGTAGGCGTATCGTCTATTCAACTGTTCACCTCCCATTGCACATGCCTTTTCAATTTATGGTCCCCGTCTTCCTCTTGCGTTCACCACGGCGTCTCTGGCAACACCGAGAGGGCTCTTCTTCGCCCGCCTGTGTGCTCCTCCAGCTTTCTCCCCTCTCGTTGCACTTCTCTTCTCCAGATTCGGTTGGTGCGGCACGGGCATTTTTCTCCTCCTTCGCCTTTCCCGGCGGCTGCGATCGCTTTTGCTGGACTCCGAGAGAGTGCGAACTATCGTGGTGCTATCGCTCTTTCCTTCTCTTTCTCGATCTTAATCCCTCGTCTTCCTTCGATTCTCTGTGCCTCTTCTCTTTCTTCTTTCTTCTGCTGCTACCGTCTGCTTTGGGACTGGGCCCCACACCCTATCCTCAACCCCATATGTGCGGTGCGGGAGCGCATTTCCCTGGCCCACAGCGCTCTGGTGTTTTTGCTCCCCCCCTTTCTCCGTGCACAAGGAAAAGAAGTGGTGCCGACGAGCTGCGGAACTGCCGGAGCCCGCCATGTTGGATGAGGTGGAGCGGCGCTTGGTCATTCCCGCGTCGTGGATTCACGCTGATCTGCAGAAGCTCCGCCAACGATATGAGAGGCGTGCTATGATGACGCAGTTGGACGAGCTGGAGGACCTTAGACGGTGCGCTGAGGCGCAGGTGGGGTCCATGGAGCAGCGGACTGGTCAGCAGCGGGCCCGCATCGAGAGACTCACAGCGGAGCTGCAGAATCTCTCAGCGGAGCTCGCCCCCCAGCTGTCTCTGTTGCAGGAGAGCCGTCGTGTCGCAGCGGGGATGCGCAACCAGCTTCACTACCAGAAAAGTATCAGCCGAGGCCACTATTTCGCGGGCTCCTTCAGTTCCGCCTTCGCTCCCAGAAATGGTGTGGGACAGCCTGCGTTACGCGGGGCTGAGCCGTGCCCTTTGTCCGTATATGCTTTCCCTTTATTCTTTGGTAGCAGCTTAGGCGCTCCTGCTGAAAGGGCAGGCACCTCCTCCTCCTCCGAGATTGTTGCGTTCCTGTCGAGAAGCGCCCCCCTCTTCCAGTGGAGCGGGGAGGAGGGACTCGTCAAGCCTCCGCTCTTCTTCGATGAGCCATGCCTCATGGAGTGTAATGCGGGCGGTGCGCTAACGGATGAGGCTAGTAGCACTGCTGCAACGGTGAGAGGAGAGTGCCGAAACGCGGCCTGCCCGTATTGGCACCGTGATCAGCTGTCGCACATGAAGATGGCTGCTCAGTTTTTTGTTGATTCCATGCAATGTATGACTGTCTTGGATGAAGAGTTGTGTGACGTGACGCGGCTGATAGCGCGGGTCGCACGACAAGTTCAGCGAGCGAATTCTCTTTCTGGGGTAAGCGCCTTTCTCTGCGAGACGCTGCAGGTCATCATCGGACGGGGGCTTCATAGACAGCTTCTCGCTAACAAACAGTCCGCGGACTCGATGATGAGTGCTCCTATACTGAAGGCCGAAGACGCTCTGCTTTTGGCACCCTCACGCGCACAACTTCTTCGGAACTGCGATGAGGTTGAGTGCTGGAGGGCGGTTGAGCAGAGGTGCACGGATCCATCAACGCACTCTGTTGCTGCGGCGGTGGCTGCACATGTTCAAGTTAGTGATAGCGCTGTTTCATGGAGGTGCACTTTCTCTGCGGTCTCGGATGTCGAGCAGCGCCTCTGGCTTGCGCGGCACGGCGTATCTTTATATCCTCAGTCTCCACAACTGCATCTTCAGCTCGTCCTAGCGGTGCTGGAAAGCAAGTCAGGTGTGAGTGAGGTCATAACAACGTGCATGACAGCCTGCCGCACGCTCTCTGCGCAGGCGTCCGCCTCGGTGATCGTTGGACTAGACGGTGGCCGCTATGCTACAATGGTGGCGCGCCACATCGCCTACATGCTTGTGCAAGTCTTTTTGTACGTTGCGAACGCGGATGGCAGCGCGGCCACCGCGTTTCTGGCGCCTCTTCTGAGCACCGAGGCGGATGCGACCGTGACGACACTTCTTCTGCCGGTGGCTCGGCAAAACCTCTTGCTGATGATGGTGGCGCTGCGACGCCATGGCCACCTGCGCCACGTCGATTTCTTGCCGTTGGCTGCCATATCCGATTATCCATTCGAGCTTGCGCTCTCTGAAGGAGAAGACCCCACCGAACATGGCCGTGAAGTTCTATACGCTGCTATGAGGCTCGTAAAGGCGTACAAGCGAGACAACTTCGCTGCCCATCTGATCGATGCGTGCGATGGTGCACTGCAGCTGAGTCTACTCCGAACGTTTGCGCACCGATTCGATTTCGTCGAACGTGTGGTGGAGAAGACTTTTCCCGACTCAGCTCTCGCGCAGGGCGTTCTCTATTGTGCCTACGTCAGCTTTGTTGCTCAGCAGCAATCCGTGCGGGCTGCAACGCACGTTGGCGAGGAGTTGCTACTGATCGAGGGCTCTTCCTGTACCCTGACACTGCTGCTTTTTGGACTGTTGCACACGTGGGGAACGTCGCTGTCACTTGATGGCCTGGATGTGCTTCACCGGTTTTGCACGCTCAACTCTTTAGCAATGGAGGATCTCGATGACAGTGCCCGCATAGGAGAGCGCCTGACCGCAGCCTCGTCAACTTCATTCCTTGCAGACCGTCGTGGCTCACCACCCATCGAATGGGTGAGCGCCTTTCTCCTTCGCCACAGTATCGCTGGCGGTACTTTCGCTACTGCCGATGCTCGGTGGACGAGGGTGGCGAAGCTTCCAGTGGAGAAGTTGCTATGGGACGTGCCTGCAGCTGCCCTTTATTTTCGGGCGCTCCTGGGGCTCTGCTTTGAGGGCCGAAACGACCAGCTGTTTGGCCGCACGGTGGAACGCTGCCTCTTGCACTTTCGAGAGCTGCATCTGCATAGCTGGAGCGCCCTCGATAGCTACTACCACGATTTGATTGGGATGCCGCATTACATCTCACTTCTTATTTATCGCGAGGTACCGTTAGCACTGGGCAGTGATGCTAGCAAGACTAGCACGTGGAGACGTCTCGTTTTGGAGGTGGCAAGTCGTCTTGGTGTTCTTCATCCTTTTCTGAGGCTGGAGAGCGCGTAACTGGAGGCAATGCCACTATCGGTGGAGGCTGTGGAATAGCCCGAATCGCATTGGATGTAGGAGTTTTCTCTTCGTCTCTTTCCTCTTTCCCTTCAAACATTGTTTCCCGTTGGGCTGCAAGGGAATCAGAGCGCACACCGATGAGTACGGCGTGAAGGAGGGCGAGTGGAGAGCCCCTGAGAACCCTCACCGCCGATTTTCTCGAGGCATGCCCGTTTTGCAGCCCGTCTTCAATCCCTTTTTTACGTTCCCCTCCCAACTCACAAACGTACGCTCTCCCACACAGGGTTGGGGCTCCTCGAGGGCGTTCTGCCTTCGGATACGGCGCATCAATGGCCCGTCTCACATGCGTCTTCCCCAACCTTTCCGTTGCACTTGCCAGAACACGCAGCGATTTGTATGGCCTTCGATTAGTGCTCTCGAAACGTACATCGGCAGACACACTGCGGTGGTGTAAGAGTCACGTCTGTTGTCGAAGACTCCTCCTTTGCCCTCCTTTCTGCCCACCTCCGCTGACCATATGCTCCTCACTCTTTTCTCTTATGATGTGGTGCGTCGGTACGCCCCAACGCGTAACGGTGGCGCTGCTGTTGGGAAATCCGTATTGGCCTTCTTGCACTGCCCCCTTCCCTCCCTCCCTGCCCTATCCATGGTGAGGAGGCTCCACAAAAGGAGAGCGCGATGCACAAGGGTGCCTGAACTTATTTTTGTTTTGGGACCGGGCCACTCTCTGCGCGAAGAACCCCTTGCACTCCACCGGTGCGGCGCTGGAGACGGTGGTGCACCTTCATCGGCGTTTGCGTGCGAAGTTTTGCTAGAGGCTTTACAATATTTTTTTATTATTGTTGGGGGTGGGGTGGATGCGCACGCGTGAAGAACGTCGTTTCCTTTGGTGACTCCACCACGCCAGCGGGCACCTCCTCGCCCTTCTTCACCACCACAGCGCAATGCCATCGGCCATCACGTTTCAGTCGCCGATGGTGGTGGCGGTATTGCCGACTTGTGCTGTGCTGAGTTGGGCACCACCCTGCTTCGAGCAGGCGAAACCTTTCACCGATCACCTGACATGGAACTACCAAATCGAGTACAATTGCTCGTGTAAAACACGATCGCAGCAGCCCTACAGTACCACGGTGAGCGACACGTTTGTTCTGCTCGCTACCCCACACGAAGAAGAGGTCTACTACGTGCGGGTGGTGGCCAAGGCCTTCTGCGCTGGGTCAACGGTGGGCCTCACCTCCGCCAAAGTTGTCTTCAAGGCTTCTTGCACTCTTTCCACACCTTGGCTGTCTGAGCGCGCGATACCTGTCTGCATTTTCGATGCACTTTACGTGTGCACCGGCATCTCGACAGCAAATTTCGAGGCTTTAAGTACCGCGCGAAGCTCGAGTGTGGAGTGGCCAGCTGTGATGGGCAGCAGCAGTGCCCTCTATACACTGGAAGGGGATGTCGTGGTGCGGGCTGTTCGTGTAGAGTATAAACAGGCTGCCGCTCTCCCACTCTGTGCAGCACGCACCGTTTATTACATGACGGCTGCCGCGGCGGAGCAGCCCAGGAGACACACCAACGAGAAGGAGCTCGCGGAAAAGCTGCAGCGTGAGGGAGCGGCATTCGTTTTCTGCGGTATTGGGGGGAGCGGCCATCTAGCTGTAAGGGCGGCTCACGCGCTCCTGTCTTTCCTCACAGCGGCACACCCGAGCCTCTGCCCTTCTGTTCTGTGCATCACCTACGGCACACCAAGGGTACTGTTGAGAGAGGGGCCCCTGCTGCGCATGCGCACCTTTGCCCACAGCGGCCAGTTTATTCATATCACGCAGAGAACTTTAAAACCGTTCACGTCTCCACTGAAAGCGAACCGTGTGAGCTCGCAGACGGTGGCAGGGGACTCGCACGATGCACGTACGCCTCCGCCGGGGTATGCAGGCGGCTTCTACTATAATACACTTCTGGGGTTGCGCGGTAACGCTGCACGCGGGGCTTCCGCCAGGGGGGGAGAGCTCTTGTGCCGTCTGTCCTGCCCCTCGGAAAGAATTACAGAGGCGGAGGAGGTGGAGACCTTCGATGTTCCATTCGAACTTCGCACTTTATCGCAAATTCTTTTTTCTCGCTCACCGCAGTGGATGGCACCCACCGTAACGTCGGTGCACTGCAGTGTGGCAGGCCCTCTCCTGTACGTGACAGTAAAGGGCAGTAACCTGCACTACTGTCCACGCATCACGCTGGCGCCGTGCGAGGAAGCCGGTGCGCCGTGCTTCCCCCGTATAGTTGCCTGCACACCGCTTCAACTGGATGGCCTCGCATGCAGTTTGCCGTGGGTCGAGTCGCAGGTGGCCTCCAGCAGCTTTGATGGTCGAAGGTCGAGCTACTCTATACCATTAAGTATCCTTGTGCATACTGCTTTCGGCGCGGCCATCACGATGCGTGCTGCTCTCGTGGCGCTTCCAGCCGACCTGGTACATTTATTCGACGCAGCGAGGCATGCGCGCTTGCCGTGGAGCGTGGCGGCCGCACCAGGTCTTGTGGAAGATGCCCTTCGACTTCAACCCTTGTTGGCCTTATCCAGCAGCGGCGGCGCCTCTTATTTTGGAGGGGAAGCGATGTCGAACTCGCTGCTAGAGATTCTCTGTAGCTTGGCATCAGCTGCGGAGGTTGCTGTCGTGTACGGCCGCACGGAGGTCGGAGCTAACAACACAGGTGGCGGTGTTGGGCGCCTCCTAAGTAGTGTGGCCCAACTCATTACCGCAGCGCCATCTCCAGCAGTGACGGACAGCGTGACCCAGAATTTGAAGGCCCGGGGAGTGGAGGCCGCCTTCCTGGGCAGTGCTATCGCGGAGTGGAAGGGTGTGGGGTTTTCCGGGATGTCCGTCTGGTCATCCCGAACAGACTCGTGGAAGCAGCGACTGTTTTATGCGTTCCCCCTGCTGGGTGAGTCCTCCTACCGCACCACGCTAGAGCGAATACTCCGCGTCTTCGAAACACCGGAAGAGCTTCATCCGGAGGTCCCCCTTGTGTGGCTGGAGGCGCGGATCTATGCGTATGCCATACAACACGTGGCAGCCGCGGGCCAGCCACCCATAAGCGCGAGCGAGCCACTGTGTCGTGCACTCTCATTAGACGGGTTCATTAAAGCCCTATATAATGCCTTTCGGTGCGAGCCCGAAAGTGGCGCGCCTTCTCGGCATGGGCGAGAATGCGTTACGCTGTGGGCGCTCTGCCATTGCTTCGAGTTGCGGAGAGAGATGGCGCGTCTGATGTTCTGTTGCACTGTCGGTTGTGCAGGGAGTGGCGTGTCGACACTATCAGCGTGTCTCACTTCCGTTTTGTACCGTGACGAGGACCTGCGTCCTGAGCTGATCAGGCGGAACACTCATGTAGTGGACTGTCGTCTGGCTGTAAGCCGCTTGCCGGCGCTGTACTTGGCGGCTCCAACAGGTGTTCGGATGTGCGTGTTCCTAGCCGCAGAGGTGGCCGACGTGGCAAAAGCCCCATACATCTCTATGCATGCGCTCCTGCAAGCCAATCTCGCGTACCACACCCAGCGTGTGTTTCGGGTGATCACTAAAGGTGATGAAAGCTTGGTCCGCGTAGTGGGACTGCGCAACTTCTTGCGGAGTGAGCCGACCGTAAAAGAAATCCTGTCACGCCTTGAAGAGGAACTGTTTGGCGGGTCTTCTGAGGCGAGGTGCCCGCTCATCGTATCTCTCGCCCCTTCTGTCTCTCTTCTTTCAGAAGCTGCCGAATGCACTACACAGAAAGCGGATACATATGCGTCACTGCTTCGTGCCTACTCTCAGGAGGCGCTACGGAAGTGTGTGCGTCTCGCTGCTCTCGATGAGGATGACGACGGAAACACCGCCCTCACCAGTGGAGCACCATAACTAAGAGTTCGGTTGGCACACCTTTGTGATGTTGCTTCGAAGGGTACCTCAGATGTGGAGGCGGGAATAAGGAGGAGGGGGAGGAGGAGGTCTCTCTCTTCCCCCCCCCTCTCTCTCTCTCTCTCTCTCCTTTTTTACGTAGCAGCACAACGTTTTCAAATGGGTGCTTCTCCTCGGAGGCTCCGCAGAAACGCACTGTAGCTGCGTCTGCGAAACTGGCTGCTGATGGGAGGACGTTGGGCATCTTCTACCCCCGCTTCATTCGTTCTTACGGATGGCACGGCGAGATGTGGGCGAGTCGGTTTTTGAGTTTCTTCCAGGGTGGTTGTGGCAAGAGCGAAAAAGGGAATGGGGCTAAGGGAGAGAGAGGGGGGAGGGAACGGGCAGCCTTGGCTAGCATCTAGTGTGGCTCCCTCCTTTC
Organism: Borovskyia barvae; assembly: GCA_030849085.1. Lineage (NCBI taxonomy): Eukaryota > Euglenozoa > Kinetoplastea > Trypanosomatida > Trypanosomatidae > Borovskyia > Borovskyia barvae. Next base: position 88,518 of record JASAOM010001027.1, read on the forward strand.
CCTTTCCTTGTTCTCCCAATGGTGTGCCCACGTTTTATCCCCCTCCCCTCCCCCCCTTCTCTCCTTCTTGCAGTGCTGCTCTTTGGCCTGCTACTAGTCGCCACCGTCCCCAATGGGCGGCTCCTGCTGTTCCAGCTAGCAGAGGTCAGCTGCTCCCGCTCGCGATGTAGCAATCACAGAATCCTGCTCCTGCTTCTACTCCTCTTCTTTTTTTTTGTTCTAGCACGCGTGCCGGTGCAACTCATCTGCCCCAGCGCGTCTTTCCTTCGCGGCATACTTTGTCGTTTCCGCTTCTCATCAGCTCCCCATCCATTGCTCCGCATCCTAGCCACATACTCACACACCCCAGTCTTGTGTTAACGCCGGATCAAAGGCGTATACCCACCGCAGCTTCTCAAGCCAGTCACTTTCCTTTCTATGCGCCGGAAAGTTTCTCTCTTTCTTTCTCCTCCACGCATACGTAGTGGCTTCTGACGCCGACTCTGCGCTGACATACCCATCGCTACCTTTTGCCTTGCTCTCGATTTCGTTTTGCACATCTGCCGCAGCGAAGTACATCGTCGACAAACGAGCTGGTGGGCTCGCCCGCTGCCATACTTAGAGTTGGAGACGCTGGAAAGGCAACGCACGAACACTTCAACAATTTTAAACGGAGTATATCTTTGTGTGTGCATTCATACACATAACTGCGGGTCAGGAGTGAGAATGGCGGAGGAGCAGATGCATGCCGACGCCAAGGTGAGCGCCTTGCAGTGGGAGGTGCTCAAGGAGGGGTCCGCCTCCCCCAAGACGTGGGTGGAGCTGGCGCGTGCCACCGCAGCGGTTTCGACGGTGAACGTAGTCGAGCGGGCCAACGCGGTGACGCTGGTGTACGAACGAGCCCTGCGCTTATTTCCGTCGTCGTACAAGCTGTGGGTGGCGTACCTGCGTTATCGCCAGCAGGAGACGCGTGCACTTTGTGGAGCGAATGAGTGGTTTCAGGCAATGCGCGAGGTGTTCGAGCGAGCCCTCGCAGAGCTTTCGAAGATGCCGCTTGTTTGGGTGGCTTACGTCGAGCTCCTCGCCGATGCTGACGTGCCTCGGGTGACGATGACGCGCCACGTACTGGCTCGCTCTCTCGCTACTTTGCCCCCGACGCAGCATCATCATATCTGGAAGGTCGCGAAGAGGTGGTGCACCCATCCGGCCGTACCAGGTGCTACGGTGAGGGCGGTGTGGGGGCTCTCCTTCTCTTTCCAGCGGTCGCTGCGGTCGAAGCGGGACTACTTTCGTGCCCTTCTGGTGAAAGGTGACTGTAACGGCTTCCTACAAGAGTGCGTGCATCTTGGATTGCCTCACACGTCGGACAAGGCCGCCATCGAGGAGCGAGACCTGCTTCTCGGGGATGTCAGTTTTTGGGAGACGGTGCAGACAGCATTATATACCAAGGGGTGGCACTACTCTGGAGATGTCGGCGCGCTTCGGGAGTTGATCACACTTGGCAAGGCGCGATGCGCTTCCCCTGTGGATTTATCAAAAGCGTTCGCCTTATTCCTTTACGGGCAGGGCTGCATGCGCGAGGGCCGACAGGAGCTGTGGGATCTGCTCAACGACGCCCCTGAGCCCATCACTCTTACCTCACTGTATCATCTCGCTGTCGAAGTCGAGGATCAGCTGCTGGAGTCCTTCGCAGTCGATCCCGATCGGCATCGCCTTGATGGTGAGACACATCAGCAGCTCATCGAGCGCATCTTCGGCTCCTCCGATCCCCTCAGCAACTTAGCGTATCTGGTGCGAACCTTTCCTCTTCTACTAAACCAGGCGCAACTGCGCAACAGCCCGTACAACGCTGCACTGTGGCTCAAACGTCTTGAGCTTGCTCAGGAGGACCTCTCCGCGGGGCGCTCCTCCTTCGATGACGTGGTGAATCTCTACCGGCAAAGTATCCATCGATGTACCGCAGAGATGTCGTCTGTGGAGGGAGCAGCTGCGCAGCTGTTCGCTTCCTTCGCTCATTTTCTGATCCGCGGCGGTAAGCTAGACGAGGCGGTGTCCGTACTCAAGGAAGGTGCTTGGTCGGTACCATTTTCTAGCACCGCCCTCAACATCCAGCTCCTTGGCAATCTCGTGGAGGCCCAACTTATGGCCACATCCTCCCCTCTCTCTGTGCGCGAAAGCCTTTTGGAGCGGCTCAGCAGTAGCAGTAGCAGTCACAGCAGCGGTGTGAAGCGTGGCCGTACTGGCCTCCTGCAGTCATCTGCTGTGCTGCCTCGTGTTCTGCAGCACCCCCACATATGGGTGTTCTTAGCAGACCTAAGCGCCGCCTATGATGGAGATAATGCAGCGCAGTGGCGACGACTTGTGGAACGCTTTGCTAGTTCTCCTGCCTTCTCCGCTGAGACAGCGTGCTATATCGCGCATAAAGCTTATGTGTGCAAGCAAGAAGCGGTGTCTGTGATGATGTTGGAGAGAGCGGTGGCTGCTACTCGGCAGCAGCCCCTCGCGCACCTGTTCGTTTTGGAGCAGTATCTCTCTTTTCTTTGCGTCCGGTACGGTCGGCAGGTCCCACTACACCTGTTCCGCGAGTTGTTTGGCCTAGTGCAGCAAGTAACTCCGGCCGCCATCCGGAGCGCCCCCTCTGCGGTCATCGATCTCCACGTCAACTGCGGCTATGTGGAGGCGGCAATCGGCTTGTACGGGACAGCCGTCCGCATGATGCAGGAAATCACGTTTGTGGCAATCGCGACGCTCCGGACTGGCGACGAGCACCCCCGCCTCCTGATGGCCCTTCTCGAGCACTCCATCACCTTCACTGAGCAATACCGAGGCTACGACGCCGTGCGCCAGTACTGCGGGGCACTCGTTCAGCACCTTCAACAAGCCCTCCTACTGCAGCGCGTTGCACTTCAATGGGCGGCCATCGAGAAGCGCTCGGGAAACAGCACACAAGCGCACCTCATCTTTGATGCCTGCGGCGATAGCCAGGACCCTTCTACGGAGCATGGGGAGGTGTATTGGAGACTCTGGGAGTCCCTCTGCACGAATATGGAGGAGTTTGAGAGGGTTGCCCGGCGCCGGCAACAGGCATCGATCCGCTTTAGGAAGCGCTAGTGTATCGTGCGCTGAGAGGATGTGTGTCCCTCCCAGGCACTGTGCGCAGCTGCATCTTTTCGAAGATAATGTGTGCTCATGTGCGTGTGTGTGTGTGGGGGGGGAGAGAGTGAAGGGTGAGGGTGAGGAGACAATCTATTTCCGCTGGTCTCTCTCTCTCTCTCTCTCTCTCTCTCTCTCTCTCTCTCGAGCAGTTTGTATGCGTGTGTGTGTGCCTAGGTTATAGGTGTGATGTGTGCATTGTACCTAGCTTCTGGGGTGCAGCGAGTGCTTCTTCTCCTGCTTCACACCCTCTCCCCGTTCTCCTCTCATGCCGGTTGAGGTGCTCCCATTCCTTTCATTTCCCTTTCGTATTTTCGCTCCAACATCGCACCATTTCCGTCGCGCGACGCCGAGGCTGTTGAGAAAGAAAAGAAACCGAAATGTTCGTGTTTCGGAGGCGCCTCTGGCAGCCGCCGCTTCCTCCTCCTCCCCACTGAGCTGCTTCCACAATGCTGCGGAGCTTGCCGTGGGAAGCACCACCTTCCTCTGTTCGGTTCGGTTCTTCTCCTGCTTTCCTTGTGAGAGGGGCCCTTAAAGGCAGGAGAGGGGTGGGGGTGAGGCTCGTGCCTCACATGGCGCATGACCCACCGATACTGGCAGGACGTCATTCTTTCGCGGCGTATTCTCCCTCCTCCCCTCTGGCAGTCTTGCTGCAACACGATCAACGCATGCCCGAAGCACACTCTCGGGCAACGCGAGATGTTGCCCTTCCTCGCTCTGTTTGCAAAACCTTCACCCTCACTTCAGGCACCGTGTTGACCTTCTTGCCTCTCTCCCCCCAAAGGAAAGCTGGGACAACAATGAAGGGTGGCTGTCGTCTCCCACGTAGAACTTCATTTCCTCTTGCGACGTTGTGGCTTCCAATCTTCTCTGTGAGTGACGTTCTCCTCATACTTGTGTCTCCCCTTTCCCTTCCCTGCACCAACATATATATATATATATATATAAATATATATATATATGGATTTGTTTCGTTTGGGGGCACTCGTTCGGGGTGGGGGGCGGAGCAGACTTTGTTCTAGCTTGGTCCTTCCCCCTTTCAACGTCATCTTACCCATGTAGCAGCGGAAGAATCGGTAGCTCTTTTACTCTTACCACTCCCCTCTGCTCGCTGCTACCATGTGGGCTCTCACTTCGCAGCCGATACGAAACTCAGAAGCATTGCAAATGCTGGAGCGATATCGTAAGCATAACCGCTTCCAGAGCAACCAGTGGCTGCTTCCCCGACACCTGGCGCTCTTCGGTGTACGGCCACTTTACGCTGCTCAGCTTGTGTTGCCTACGACTACGGTTATCCACCAGCCTCTCACTGCCGCCCCTTTCTCCTCCCTTCCGGCATCCACCCAACGCCAGATCCTCAACGCCCACCCTCCTCCGAGTGTAGCACGCGGCCGGTGCGTTCTCCTCGAACGGACGCCAGATGGCCCTCAGTGGCGCGCGGCTTCCGTTACAGAGTGTTTCGACGCATCGTTTGTGCACAGCAGCTCTGCACTACCCCACCAGCACCTTCTCTGCTCAACTGACTTTCAAACAGCGTCTACGATACCGGAGGATGTGACCGTGTTCAACGCGCAGGAAACGAGCAACCCATTTTTCGTGGATGCCGGCCTCTTTCATCGTGATTTAGTCACCCTTTCGCCGCTTCCGCATTCGATCAGCAGTGCTCTTACGACGGTGGCGGCTCAGTTCCGCTACACTTCCTTCGATTGGGCTCCTTCTCCGGCGGCTGACACGACCGCTCAGCTGCGTGTGCGAGGGTCTGAGATGCCACATCGCATCCAGTGTCAAAAGAGGTTGCGCCTTATTCACATCTCACAGCTGCCCATCGAGGAGCAGCAGTCCTTGGTGGAGGCTCTACCGCGTCTCACACTGGTGAAGAGTATGACCTCTTCGTACCTCTACGAAAGGAAGCGCTGGAGAAACTACAAAACGTTTGGTCTCACACGGCCGCTCCTCCACGCAGATATCCCTTCCAGCGATACGTTGCCCGCTCCATCGCTGCAGCCACTTTTGTGGGTCGTGCTACCGCAGCAAGGTGATCGATATCGTAGCAAAGTGGTGGAGCGCGATCAGCAGGTCCGGTATGCCTTCTACAATTCACAGCAGCTGGACTTGTCGGAGCCGGAGCCATCCGAATGAAGATGTCAGAGAGGGGTCCACGGGAGTGGCTCCCGCATCTCTCTTTAGCCCTCCACCTCTCCCCCGCCCTTCTCCCTTTTGTGGTTGTGCGGGCAGGAATTCTGCTCTGGCTCCTGGTGGGGCGATCCTCTGCTTCCTCCTCCTTTTCTGCTGCAGTTGAGCTCCGGCGGGGATGCCGGCCATAAAGCGTCTCGCCGGTCTCCTCTTGATTCTTCTTCCGTTCTGCTTCATTGCCCATCATACGTGGCATCTACTTCACGTCGTATTATTATTTGCCACACGCATGTCCGAGTGGGAGGGAGAGGAGAGAAGTACTCGACGGGAAATACTTGTTGGCTTGCGGCTTCGCAGGTACCGTCGAGGATGTGCAAAAGGCGAGCCGAGCTGCCAGCATGCTCGCCCACTTTCTTCGCCGTGACTGAGGATGCGCTGTTTCATCGACAATGAATGCTCGCCGCTCCTCCACGTATGCTCTTCTTTTCTCCTGCGGTGCCGCACAGGGGTGGGTATATGTATATATATATATCTCCCTTTCTGCAGACCTTTCCTGCCATCTACGTCCGTCTTTCCTTCTCCCTGTCTCACCCTTTGTTTCTGCCGATGGTTGCGCTTTTGATCATCTCTTCCGGGGCGTGGCCCAAGGAAGGGCGTCTCGGTTTTGCCTTCCGCTCTTTCTGGCCTTCAACTTCTCCTCGCCGTCTAGTGATCCCTTTCCCCGCCCGCACGGCATGCGCGAGTGGGTAACGGAGCACGTTGGGCACATCCGGTGTGCATCGCCTCCCTGTGCTAGAGTTCAGGATCTGCGCATGGTGCCGCTTCCTCTGCGCCACACTTCTTGAGACACAAAAAAGCTTTGCATCAGCCCAACTTCATTCGGCCCCTTCTCCTCCCCGCCCATTTCTTGGGAGCGAATCCCTCTCTGTCCGCCGTCCTCTCTCCTGGGATGAGCCCTCGACGCGCTCGCCTCTCCCTTCACTGGCTGGCAGATAAGGAGCAGTACTTGGGGGAGCAGGAGTGCACGCGCACCTCGTCAGGTTGGCTGTGGTTGGGTAGGTCCACGGAGGGCTGCTTGGGATTGGCCTCTCAACACATCTTCTTCGATGATGGAGGCACATCCATTGTGAGCTTCCCTCTTTCGGAGCTGAAGAACGCTACCGTGCGCCTCACGGAAGCCGCCACAGTTGTCACCTTTTACTGTAGCCGCGCCAGTCGGCGCGAGGTGCTCACCTCCGCGCACACCAGCTACTCGATCCCTGGTATCAGCACACCTTTTCCAAATGCGGAGGCATGGGTTTTCCACATTGGCGGCCGATTGTCAACGTGGATCGCGGATACGCTGCGGAGTCTCCTCACACAACACCGCATTGAAGAGATTGCCCTAAGACGTGAAGCGGTCCTGCAGGGTGCCTCGTCTGCAGTGACGTTCTGCGTGCGCCGTCAAGTACCGATGCGGGAGCAGCGAGGCGTACTTTTCATTTCTGACGCAGAGCTCGTCTTCGAGCCGCTGTTCGCACTGCAAGCACACGGCTCTGTGACGTTGAGCCGACATCCGGGTGCACATACGTTCGCCCGCAACATCGTGTTTTCGGCAGTGGGGCTCGACGTATACACTTCCGCATCGCCGGAAGTAGCCCCCGCACTTTCTCTCATTTTCGCCAACACCGAGGAGAGAGATGAGGCTCGCCACCTGCTCGCTTGCCGCCTACATATTCCGCCCTACCAGGCATCCATCCACGCTGTCACCGACCAATGGCAACACGGCCTCTTGTCCAACTACGAATACCTCTGGCACCTCAACAAGTGGGCGTCCCGCTCCAGGAATGACGTTTTCCAGTATCCAGTTTTCCCGTGGGTGCTGTCCGACTACGCTTCACCTGAGCTGGACCTCAGCGACGAGAGCAGCTTTCGCGACTTGAGAAAGCCTATAGGGGCTCTCTCCGACTCTCGCCTCGAGCTCTTGCGGGAGCGCGCCACATTTCTGCTGGGCGCGGAGGAGACTCCCTATCTGTACTCCACTCACTACTCCTCAGCTGCTGTTGTGGCGTACTACCTCGTGCGATCACATCCGGAGTATCTGCTCAGTTTGCAAGGGGGCCTGCTCGACGTTCCGGAGAGAATTTTCGAGTCGATCCCGCAGTTGTGGTGCAGCGTCACCGGGAACACCAGTAATTTCCGAGAACTGATCCCGCAGTTCTTCAATGATGAGTTCGCCGAACTTTATGGACCTCCACTCCTTCCCCTCGGCCGACATTCGAATGGAAGACCGGTGACTGACTGCGTCAAGCTGCCTCCTTGGGCACTGGACTGCGCCGCTTTTGTGCGGCAGCACCGCAGCGCTCTTGAGAGCGACATTGTCTCCTCGTCGCTCCACAAATGGATCGACCTGGTGTTTGGTGTGGCGCAATCGGGTGAGCGGGCACTGGAAGCCCAAAATCTGTTCCACCCCTTCTGCTATCCTCAGCGTGAAGTACGAGCGGTCGTGCCTGGACTCCATCTGTCGCCACAGGAATACGCAAAGGAGTTTGGCAACATGCCGGTACAACTCTTCGCGGACGGGCATCCGGCACGCATGGACAGAACACAGGTGGTCGTGTGCACTGCTGCTGCTGCGGAAGCGTGTGGGGATCTGAAGAACACTCCTGAACAATGCCAACTATCGCGTATGATGGAGCAACTGCACCTGATGGATGAGACGGCAGATACCATCAGCGAGCTTACAGACGCGGAGGAAACGGAGGCCGGCACCTTGCCCACCCACCCAGTGACCATCACAACGGTGTCGACGGCTGCCCTGGACGTTCGGTGTGCCCGTATCGCCACGCTCGGCCTCGCTGAGAGGCACCACAAGGGTATGCGGGGCGATGAGGACTCCGAGGAAACAGCGGTGGTGCTTCTTATCGTTGGTAACGATCTGCGCACTGCCACTCTCTTTAATGGCTTCACCGGTGATCGCTTACGCACTTTCCAGGACTTCGATGACATTATCACGCTCGTGGCGTACCACAAAGGCCACATGTTTATCTTCACAGAGAGCAGAAGCTGCTATATCCTATCCCTAACATTGCGAGCAGTGGTGCAGTGCCTAAATAGCGTCACGGACTCACCGGCCGTGGACGCGTGTTTTGTATGTGGGCTCGCGGTGCTGGCCGATACCAGAGCCGAACTTTCTGGTTGGTCCACCGAGAAGGGGCCGGAGTCTGTGTTTGACGTGGCGCCGTGTTTCACTCGCGAGGCGCCGTCCCGTATTCAGTGCTTTGGAGGGTCGGAAGAAACCACCACCGTTGTGGCCGCTACGGTGCACCTCGAAATTTTTGTTTGCCGTGGATTGGAATGCAACGAATGTGTCTTGCGGTCCGTTCCAGCGAATCCAGTGTTGGTGGGCGTGGCACCCGATGTATCGTCCGCTGGCTTTTGGGGATTCTTCAGCGAGGCCGCTATTTTATACAGCGTGAATGGCTCTCCCTTGCGTCACATTCTCTACAGCCTTACCACGACTGTGCTGTGTCCCTATATTTCCTCGCAGCCTCATCCTCTCTGTGTTAGCATCGATGAAGGTGGGCTCAAGATCCGTGCGATACTACACAAAAATTTGTGCGATGTGCCGTTACCAGACGGTCTCGGGGTATCGCTGCCTCTATTGATGAACAACGATTTGGTGGCTTTTCTATTCCCCGACCCTGTGGACGCGAGGACGCACGTGGTGGTACTCGCGCAGATCAGCGAATATGCAGCACTTGAAGAAGGCGCCACAGCTTGACGGTAACCTTCTTCCTCTTGCTCTTTGCGTAAAGCACGGCCCCTACGGTACTTCCTTTCCGATATGGAAAACCCCAATACCCCCCCCCCCTCCCCCCTTCCTCCGCTAATGCGTCTCTCTCTCTCTCTTTCTGTGTGCGTGACAGCATGGGAGAATTCGTAATCGGGCTGTCGTCCTTCCTCCTCCCCTCCCCTCCCTCCCCCCTCTCTCGGTAGCACCGTCGGTCTCTCTTATCCACCTCCTCCTTAATGGAAATTGTTGGATTGTGTAGAGTATCACCTTGGCGGATGACACGGCTGTGCACGGCGGCAGCGTCACTCGCTACCGACGCAAGCACCATTCCATGAGTGACGTATTCGCCTCCCTTCCACGTTCCTTTCTTGTGACGCGCCTGTTGTAGAGAAATGGCCACCGACACTCCAGCTAGAACGTCGGGGGTGGGGGTCGGGACTTCACTGTCCCATATGTTCGCCTTCTTTTCCAATACGCTCGTAACCGATGCTGACCTCATCTCCCTTCACTCTTCTGTATTCCTGTGCTCATTTCGTTTTGTAAGAATCTCTTGCCCCGGTATCGTTACACCACGGAAGATGGACACAGCTAAAAAAGTTTATATCGCTGGTCCAGCGGTGTTTCACCCGGACCACGGTAAAGCCTACTACGACAACGTTCGTGCGCTTCTTCAGGCCAAAGGTGTGGTGCCTCTCATCCCCATCGACAACGTGGCTACCACTGCGCTTGATATTCGTAACAAGAATATCGACATGATTCGATCCTGTGATGCCATCATCGCTGACCTCTCCCCCTTCCATTCTAATGAGCCAGATTGCGGCACTGCCTTTGAGGTAGGGTTCGCTGCAGCGCTAGGAAAAGTGCTCCTCACCTTTACATCCGACAGAAGATCGATGGTGAACAAATACGGGAGTGAGACGGCCGATGGCCTCTCCATTGAAAACTTCGGATTGCCCTTCAACCTCATGCTCCATGATGGCACGGAGGTGTTCGAATCCTTTGAAGCAGCCTTCGCATACTTCGTCGCCCATCATCTCTCTCCCCCCTGAGTAACAGTAACATTCATCAGCAAGCATACCGATAAGAGGAGGGGAATGGCAGAGAATTCACCTACCGATGGCTCCGCCTCTCTTTTTTATGGAGTGGGGGATGGGGAGGAGGAGAGATTTGTGTGCGTCTGTGTGTGTGTTGGTGCATTCGTCCACGTGCCCTTTTCCCTTCAACCAGGCACACCCCCTCTCCCTCTCCCTTCTCTCGCTGCGCTAATCCTCCAAAACACAGAAATAAAAAAGAAGCTTCGGTTTTATTGCATCCTCCTCGATGGCTACGCATATACTCGCGTCGGTCCTCCAGCGAGGGCAGTAGAGTCCACCACCCTCCCTCCCTCTGCTCGCAGCTCCCTCCTCCCCTCTCCGCCGTTTGAAGCGAAGAAGGAGGAAACATTCGAGGATGGGTCGTTCTTCTGTTGCCGTTGTTGTTTGAGGGGAGTTCCTTTTTGGAACTCTCTCTTTTCCCGAGATCTCCCGAAAAGAAGGACTGCAGATAAGCTGTGGCGCTATGCAGGGCAGCAGGAGAACGTGTGCTGAAAGGGCGTACCCCGCTGCCACGTTCCCACAGCAAACCGCTCCCACGAAAACCTCAGGTATCCCTCCAAACTCAAAAGCCAACACCCTGCAGATGCTGGCGTTGCCACCTTTCTCGTTGCTCACCTCCCTTCTCCGTCTTCTCCATTTTGTATCGGTGCCAACATTTCTAAGTCACCAGCAGGCACTGCAGATGAGATCGATGCGGCATCCCCTTTTTTCATGAGAAAAAGTGAAGGCACCACGCCCTTCAGTACTCTGCGGAATTTGAACTGAATTCCGAACCCCTCCCCCCTGCATCTCTTTCACGTTGAAGCTGCCTCCGAGGTGTCTTGTGGCGTCATCGAATACGGGTAGAATGGCATACGCGTGCTGTGACAGTTGAACTCGTAGACAAAGTGCTTTGAAGTATTTTCTCTTCGTTGGCGTGCGACTGGGCGCGGCCATCCTTGTTCAGGGCCTTTGACACGGCCTCTCTTTTCTTCTCTCATGCCAACTGCCAGAAATTCACGTGCGAGGGACATCATCCAAGGACTCGACTGCTGGTCAACTGCCGCCGAGTAGCGCCACGCTCGCTCCTAACAGAGATCTCAAGCGTCTTTCGAGTTTCCCCCAAACAAATTCGGCTCGTTCTCGTGCTCCTGCAGCTGCCTCCATTCTCCCAAGAGGCTCGTTTCTGCGTACAGCTTTTCCTGGAAAAAAGCACTCTTCTGCGCTTTTCTCACTCTGCGTCTGACATCTGGGGCATCACAGAAGCTGATGCTTTCGCAGCATACATCGATATTTTGCGAGGACAGTGCTGAGTTTACTCCGAGGTTGGGTGTTTAAGCAGAGTGGATTTGATTTTGCTGGGCGAAGCCTCTTCTGCCACTCATGCAGAGAATGTTTAGTGGCCGGCGCCCAGTGTCGCCCAGCCTCGGTTCCTTGCACTGCTGGTAAGCATGCGCCTTTGTAAGCAGTGGCCGCAGCTGCAGCACAGCCGACGCGTGGCTTCGATCGCAGAACGTTCTCCATTTTGAATTGAAGCTTGTGTTCTGCATTTGTTTTATTCCGATCCTCGCGTTCGTTGCCCTCTCTCACGTTGCCGCTAGCCTGGACAGAGCCACCCCAGACGCGAGCTTCGCTTGCGTAGTCTTCTACAACGGAACCAAACGAGTCTTACTCATCTCGGAGATGTGATCGAAGCTGCGAATGTCGACATTCGAGTCTCGCCCAGCGGCTGGCATTCACGATGCCACGTAGCATCGTGGCATCGATGAGTTAGGCGATGAGCAGCTCCAAAGATCGCGAGACCTTCCCCTTTTCGTTGTTCATCAATCACCTCATTGTATTCGCGGGCTTCTCTTTTTCAGTTGCTCCCTCCGTCCTCCCTCCTTCGCTTCCCCCTTTGTACGCTTGCCACATCGAATCAACCGCAGCGATGTTGAGAGTGCTCATCGCGCGTTGAACTGTTGGCGTGCCACCTGCTCCCTTCCCCCATGTGTCTGCATCTACTCTGAGTTCTTTTTTCATCTCCTCGTCTGTCGTCACTGCCCCTGCACTTCGGCACGCCTGTGCAGGCCTCCGCCACACCTCAGGTGACGCGCGACGCACACGTTTTGGGCACGAACCGACGGCTGCGTATCTGTTTAGATTGCTCCTACTCTTCCACACCGCCTTCTCGCCGCATCGGCTGCGTCCGGTCTTTTCGATTGGACACTGCTGTGTGTCTATCCTTTCCCGTTGGATATGGATAAGAGCGGGTCGGAAGGGCAGTGAAACAGGGCTCGCCGCTCAACGCAAGTGATCGACTGTGTCCCGTCCATGTGGGTGAGAATTGTGAGACAAAAGGAATGGGAGGGCAAACGCTCATCGACGTGTATGGCCCGCTTTCATGCTTCTGCATTTCTATCTATTGGCTCCCGTGAATCTCCGGAGGGGGGTTAGAAGTGGCATGAGGGGGACTCATCCTCTAGTTGCTGCTCTCGCGGGCTTTCCCATAGCGGATTCTTTGTTGTGATAAACTATACATATGTATGTATATGTATAGGTATATATCAACTTTTCTATCCGCACTGTGTGGCCACAGACGAGGAGACCTGCACATCGTCCCTGCTAGGGTCGATGACGAACAAGAGCCGTGCCACTTTTCTTCATCTCGTCAGTGTAGCCTCGTATCGGCGTACGTTGAAGTGTTCAGCGTGGGAATTCTAGAAAAATATCTCGTGCGTATCTTTCTGCCGGTACGCTCGAGTACCATATGGATAGGATCGCTTCTCTACCATCACCATGCGGGATTTACGGCTGCGCTTTCTGCGGCCATCCCGATCTAACAGCATCCCTGGGCGTTCGTCGACTTCCACTTCACAACTCCCTTGTCACTTTCTTTCCCTTCACCGTACCGCTCTTTCGCGGTTTTCAACATCTACATCGCTGATTCAATTATGTTTGTAACAATAGCTTCCTGCGAGTTCTTCTCAGCTTCCTCTCACCCATCACCACTACCACCACACCCCGCATCACAATGGCCAAGGGAAAGCGCTCTGCTGACGCCAAGGGCAGCCAGAAGCGCCAGAAGAAGGTGCTGCGGGACAACATCCGCGGCATCACTCGCGGCTCCATCCGCCGCATGGCCCGCCGTGGTGGCGTGAAGCGCATCTCCAGCGAGATTTACGAGGAGATCCGCCG
>JASAOM010001028.1:0-101955 GCA_030849085.1 Borovskyia barvae
GTGACACGCCTTTTCTTCGAGTATACATCTCGTTCAGAAAGGCTTCCTTGTGCAGAACCGTGGGCGGACAATCGTGGAAGAGCGCACACCGACCTACAGCGAAGAAGACTACGACGCTATATACTTTACGGATGCGTGCATGGACTTCAAGGGGGGGGGATCATTAGGCGGACATTCTTGGGACAGAACGGAGAAAAAAGCCCCGATAGACGGTACGAGACGACAGCATACCAGCAGCGGTGGGTCCACAAGCTTGATGCACACCTAGAGGCCGATACAATTGCACTGTGGGTTGTGGGGAGAATGAACGCCACCGCACCTATAGAAGAGGGGGCGTGCTCGCTGAGCGGTGATTTTCACTTGCAAGGAACCGATACGATATCCAACGGGGTGGCCCCTCTGCTTTACTAGACCCACTATGCGTACAACAGGAAAGATGGGTCACAGATCAGTCGACGTTATAGGTACAGGGGGATGCAGAACTCACAGCATCCCTCCGCACCCTGAACGGGGCCAGGTTGACGATGAGCGGTATTCGCCCCAGGACCTCTGCACATTACATGCGAGTGTGCATGGTGGCGCACAGCTCTTCCAACACCAACGCACAGGATGTACCGGCAGATGACCTGATTCCTGAAGATACAGGGGACATGATGCATAGCGTTGGTTACTTTTGCGCATGCTTTTCAATACACTCAGAACCGCAAGGTGCGCAAGGGCTGTTGAGGTACTCGGTGGAAGTCGGGCCTTTCCCGGACCACTCCCACGTGGCGATGCTGACAGGTCATTTTCCCCCGTCCACGCCCAGCGACACCTCAATGGGTACGGTGGCATATGCAGGGGGTACGCATTCAATCGACTCTTCGAGTATTCCTACAACCTACGGGTGGAGAAACGCATCGATGTGGTGTTCTTCTACATCGCCGGCCCCATGAACACAGAGGATACCTATTCACAGAACTTTGGGGAGAACGACAGCCTCTCGTGTCCCATCAAGGATACAGTGGACGGGCTTGGTCTCCTGCCCCTGTCAAGCACCTACTAGCCACTTTGAGAAAAGGGGTCAGATACTTTAAGACCGGTTCAGAAAATCAGACCATGTCAATAGTAAGTTTCCTTTTGATTTGTGTGTTTCCCCTTTTGATTTATTCTTTCTACGTTTTTCATTTTCTTCTCCATTTTCGAAAGGGCCAGGAGGCACAATCTGGAGAAGGTGGTCAGCTTCTCAAACCACAGTAAATTGTAAAGAAATGACACGAGCGCTCTACAGCGCACGCATGGCGTAGGGACAAGGTGTGCCCGTGAGGGACACGCGGCGCCTAGCATGCTGATCTGGGCGCTTGGCAGCTTACATTCTTCCTCTCCCTTTCCTCCTTTGACTATCATCTTCGATAAACGGCAAAGCACTTGAAGTGCGGTGACACTTAAGCTCTACAAATCATTGGTGTTCGGAGGGCGGGGGTGGGCCGCAACCTCTGAAATTCCTTTTATCATCGAAAAAACGGTGTAGAATGGATACTTTCATCGGCAGTTCGGCTGAGAATGCGGAGCTCCAGCTCTCTCTTCATCACGAGGCGCCCCTGCGAGACTCACCTTATCCGTTTTGCGTTTGTGAAGCGTCACGACAAGTGACCTTCGCTATCGATTTGCCATTGTATCAGTCACAAATGCACACTGATGGTGATCGTCTTTGCGCGAAGCCCTAGGCCTCTATTGGGGGCTCTCTCTGAACGTCTAAGGGCACCTCTTGTCATGAAAGGGAGCGGTGGCCCCAGCTTCTCTGGGTCTTGCTTTGTCGATGCCGCTATCTTGCTGCAAAACTCTTTTCATTTGGACGCTCTACACGTGGTTACCGAAGAGAATGACAGACTTGCGTGCATTTGCTATACGGATAATATAGCATTTTCCCGTGGCCATCGGCGCTTGCTCCTGCCTCTATGTAGCTCTTTTGCGTTCTCTAACAGAGTGCTGGTAATCGCCACTGATATTCAGTCCGTTCTGGCCGTCTTGTCTATGGGGGGAAGGGGGCTTCGGGAGCGCCATCGGATGGGGAGCAGAATCTTTTTTGCAGTGCTTTGTATGGAGCGGCTGGATTGGACAATTTATCTTCTATTCGTTGGTGCATATGCAGGCATGCCGCGTAATGAAGCGGTGGGTAAATGAGTGATTTAGCCCCCGGCAGCCGCTGTCTATGCATCTCCGGGCATGAATTGTGGATCTTCCTGAGGTCTGCACTCCGGTAAAAATGGCGTTGGGGCACCAATTTTATCCTTTCAAGGATCAGCGATTTTCTGTGTCGTATTCACGTAAGTTTTTAGAGGGTGAACATTTGACTTGTTACGAGACGGTTTTACTATCGAGAATACGTTGTAGCAATGATTCCCGTTTTGATCAGTTGCTCCAGGTAGCATGATATTGTGAGAATCAATGTGGATCATGCAATATTTCACAGAAACAGAAGCTATCGTTGGGCATTTGGTTGATGCCAACTGAAGCCGGTGAGGGCCCTTGGTTACGCTGCACGGCAGATTCGGAAGAAGTCTCTTTATTGTGGTGTTGTGTTGTGTTTGCTCCGCGTCTAGATGGCGCATTGTGTGATCTATCGCCCCAACTCTCGCCGGGGGCGGTGGGTGGGAAATGGGGCTTCCGGTTCTGCGCTGGCTCATACTGCTCCTTGGATGGGGGGTGGGGGGGCATATGAAATGGTGGTCCCTCAACCCTTCCGCATGTGCCAGTCGGTGATCTCGCTCGAATCGGCTATACATCGCCCCCGAGGGTGCGTCATAATCGACCACAGAGGCTTTGGTGGGCCTGGTATTAGTGTGTCCTGCCCTTGTTCGGTGCCACCGTCGCTGTGAAGTGATACCGGTTGTGCTCAAAAGTAGGGCTTTCTGGTGTTGCATTCATTCCATGCATCCCCCTCTTGTAAAGGAAGCATCGGCTATTAATCCGGGTAGCCTATGCTCAGAGGGGGGGGGGATTAAAACAATGGGAAAATGACCTTTATCACAAGAATAGTTTTACGATAACGTGATTCAATGGCACGAGGTCTGGCACCTTCGTGTGTTTGTCAACGACTAAGGGCTTCTTGTGGGGTGGTGGGATCTGGCGGTGTGAAACTCTGATGGCCGGTGGCTTTTCTGGCATGGGCATACCTGTGCGGAAAATGTTGCGGATGCTCTGAACTTCTTGCGCTCTCCTCTGCTTCGCCCCCTCCTTGTCTCCACGATGCCCCTTCTCATATCTTCATAATACACAATGGTGGCTCGGGTAGCGATACTCGAAAGTCATGGCGGGTTGCTTTTGGGTCCTCCCGCACTGGGAGTCCTCTGCGTATGAGTAGTGGATATGTCCGCCGATGATTATGTGGTGGCCCCTGGGTTTCACGCTTATCGGAGCACGATCGGGGTTAGATAGCCAGTGTCACGCATTGTTGTGGTTTCTTTATCTAAGCTCTCCATTTTTTTTCCACTCTTGGTAGTTTCGTGCTTTCGCGTTGAGTCGGTTTGCCGTAGTTTCTTGGTATCTTCTGACCCTTTCGGCACCCGCTATGGCCTATTTTCCCGTTCATCTTGTTGCTATTTTGTGGTGTTTTCTCTCTTCCACGGCGTTTTTTCGGCTCCCATGTAGCTTTGTTCAGGGATAATTCTTGCCACATGGCGGCCTAGTCTACCTTTGTGCGATTTTTGTTTTCGTATTATCTTGGCTCCCGCTAGGCTTTAAATTGGACTCTCTCGCTCGATCGACGTTTGTTATAGCTAAACTTTGGGCTCTATCATTTCATTTAAGTTCCACGTTACTTGATGTCTTCGCTTTAGTTTCATTATGTGTACTTCAGAACCGAGAAGCGGCGCGAGTGCCCCCTGTTGGGCTTGTTTTCCCAAAAAACTGCAAGTGATTTTGGTTGCCGGGTGCGATCCCTCGACGTTGTGAACGTTCTTGGTGGGGACTACGAACCGATTGCTGCGCTTGATTGTTGAAATCCCGGCTCATCGGAATACCATGTAAAACTGTACCGATTATTATTGCTTTATCTTAATGTTTATTTTCTTTGTTTAATGAGACAAAGGTACATCCAAGTGCCGTTGCGAGGCGGCCAGGCATTTTGCATCCTCTATCGACGAGGTCCCATCGGCTCACCTCGTCCTCTGTTTTCCCAACTTCTCAATACATGGGTCCCGTGCTGCCGGAACGGTCGGGCTATGACGCAAAGGTACACACTGCCACTGGGGGCGCCTTTGTAAATTTTCTCCGAAGCGCTGGATGTTTGGATTCCTTAGCCTTTCCGTCCGGTCAGCCGATGTGCCTTTTCTCTTGTTAATTTCGCCTGGTGTGGGTGCGATGTGTTTTCCTTTGTGTGTCTGTTCGTCAAGCATCCGCCCCAGTGTCTCCACCCGTGGGCGCCTGTTCTGTTTGCCCCCCTGCGCGTTTTTGCTTGTGGCGCATTGGGTATCCAAGCTGCCGGAAAAGTACCTCGAAGCCAGAAACAGATGGAGTTCCACTCAGGGCTGGACGGAATACGGGGCCAGTCAGAACGAATGGTCGCGTTGGGCGGTACTAAATTCTTGTGCCTTATTGGCCCTTCTTTTCAAAGCCGCTCCTCCGTTACCTTCCTCCCCACATAAATTCACCCTGTGGTGATATCCGAATTAAAGGGCGATAAGGGGGCCTTTAACCGGTGGGTCCCTTTCCAGGGGGGTTCCGGCCCCCCATCGCCTCCCCCCCCATCGTGGTGCTTTCATTACACACACAGCCCCCTGGGTCCCCCCACCATAGGGCCCTTTCCCACAGGCCAGGGTGCCCCCCGACTCAGGTGGTTTTATAGGGCCGGGTGGATGCTGTGTATTAGTCCGGCTGCCTCGTAGCCAGGGAGGAATGGCCCCCCCCCTAGTGGTGCGTGTAGGACCAGAACCCTGCACGGCCAAGAGGGGCCCCGTGAAACAACTCCCTGCAAAGGCACGCGGTCGCCATCACCCCCCCCACCCAGGGTGGCAACTCTCGGCGCCCGCGTGATCAGATGGGCGCCGCGGGGCCTTGGGCGGACGCCTGCATCAACTTCAGGCGCGGTTGCCACTGGGTGGGATTGTTCGAGCCCGCTGGGCTGATCGCTGGTCGCCGCCGACGGGCCACCAAGCCCCAGGCCTGTTCACGAAGATCCGAGCCACGAGGAGGGTGTCCTTACGTGCTGATCACTCGGCGCCGCCACCACCGGAGGGGGTTCGGTCTTCGCATGAATTAGGCGGTCTCGGCCCCACCCCCATGCGAGAGGAGCAGCGACCGCCTCCCCGGTATCACGTCGAGGTGCCCCCCATCATCAGGGAGGAAGGGGAGGCCTGCAGAGCAAATAAATATATATATATATATTATTGGGCGAGCGTATCGGGGTGTGTCGGACTCTCTTCTTTCGGAGAGTTGGGCCGTTCTTGGGCGTGGGCGTGGGCGTGCGGCTTTCTGCGATACTGCGGCTCTTGATGGGGCAGCGGAGACGCGCTTCCCGTGTCAAATTAATGGCAGCTCTCTCGACGGAGGTACATCACGGCATGATGGGCGTTGACCGCGTAAGTGACAAAGTGGCAGCGGCAGTGGCATCCTGGAGTGTTGTTCGTGGCGAGAACATTCGTGGCGCCCCGGTGGCTGAGGTGCTCGACTAGCGGGACGGTGAGTTGATGAAGGTTGCCGGGAACATCGCGGGCGCCGTCCCTCTTTCGGTATTTTTCTGCGGGAAGTGCCACCGGTGTCGGTGCCTGCGCTGCTGCACCTCCACATGACGGCGCCTGCACACCCCAACGCCTTCCTTCCTCTTACGTCATCTCACATCGAGCTTGATCTCCCCAACCCTTTCCCCTTGCACGACGTGGGGATGACACAAGAGGTGGTGCTGCTGGAGGTGCGCATGTTCTTTTTTAAAGCTTTGCGAAACGGTATCCTCTCCTTTGGAGATGTGTCGTTGCGTCCTTTTCCGTCGAACGCATCTCACGAAGACCTGTACCGTTTATCTCCTGTTGGGATGATGATGATGTGACCCTTCCTGAAAGAAAATAAAAAGGTAACGCGGTCTCCGATACGCCGCGGGCTCTCACACACGCACACGCAGACGTGCACGGCGGAAGTGGAGGCGAGAGGGCATGGAAGAGGCCACATTACCACCACGACGACATTCTCGATGTGATTGCTCCCCCCCAAATACCGCTTACACTCTCACGCCCATACACACACATCCGCGCTCAGCACCGCCTAGTGGCTCACAGCGAAGGATGAGGCGATGAAGGCATGGGTGTGTAGCAGGAGGGAGCGCGCGGGAAAGTGCACGTGTGTGTAACAGAGAGGATCATTCCTCCGCCGCATGTAATGGCGGATGCGTACGTGTGAAGATAAAGCGCCTAAAGGTGGGAAAGGCTGAGGGGAGGGGTGGGAGTGGGAGGAGAGTGATACAAAGGGAGGGAGGGGGTAGAAAAGAACGGGAGCGAACCTATGAATCACCCACTCTTACCCACCACATCCTCACTCACATTCGCCTCCCCCCCTTCACCACTACTACACCACCCAAATTGTAAAAGTTGCAGAATGACTGCAACACCGACAATGAGGTGAACAAAGTCGCGGGGGTTCTCCCGGTGCATCGAGACTCCGGATAGGCAAGGGCAAGGGAAAAAAGGACATGTAGTCATCGTATCGTTGGCGTCCGATATCCGTACTGCATCGAGGCTCGAAAGAAAAAGCGGGGGAAGGCGAGCGGAGAAGGAGGTTTTTGTTTCGCCTTTAGTCCTCTCTCCTCGCCGCACCACCAACGTTGGGAGCAGCCCCCTCCCCCTCTTCCTTTATGCTCGCGTAAGATCAGAAGGGTGTGTTTTCTTCTTCTCACTTTCCCCACTGCAGCGGTGTTTCTTACCGCGAATGCCTTAAGAAAAGGAAAGAGTAGAGAAAGAGACGGGTTTGTCTTCGGCACGCCTTTCTCCATCAACGGCAAAGAGGCAACACGAGTTACCACGTGTATATGTGCACCTTTGTCTTCCTGATGCTTTTCCAGAAATCGACGAAGAAGACGACACTGGAGACATACTTACACATACAGAGAGAGAGGTGAGAGGAAGACGCTGCTGTTGCCGTCTCATCTCTTGTCATGGAATGTCTTGTTGTATTGACCTTCGTTTTTTGTTTTTAAATATATCGCTTAACGCCTCCCCATGCAGTGCAAAACTTTCGTTATATAAATATATATATCTGTAGAGAAAGATATATTTTTCTCGAGGAAACACACATAACCGTAACGGCAGCAGCTAAAGTGACGAGACATGAGGGAAGAGAATACCCCCGCAAAATAATTTGATGTTCGCCATTTTCCTGATTTCACTTCTGCTACGATCCTCACCAACCATCGTCATCGCCTTCACCACTGCTGCTAATTCGAGACGGTCTTGCGAGGATACAAAGAGAGGAGGAGCAAACCTGAGAGAGCGTGATAGCTCAACAGACGGAGGAGCGCAAGTGAATGGGGGGAGGGGCGAACAAACCTTCCCCTGCTCTCCCCCTTCTCCCCTGCTTCCTCCCTCCATCTTCCATACCTCGCCTTCCCCCTCCCCTCCTTTACCACCTCCTTCCTCATTCCTTTCCCCTCCTTCGAAAATATTTCAACATGGGCGGCACGTAACACACAACGAAAACAACAAAAATGGGAAGGGGATACAACAACACACCGATAAGCAGAAAGCATGCCATCACTCCTTCTATAGCGTTTATTTTAGTTATTCTTCGCTTCCCTCGCTCGCCCTTTTCTCCGAATATCTTTCGTTTCAATTCGTTGCCACTACCTCACGCCGTTTGGCGTCAGGTTACACACACATATATGCATATACGTTGTTGTCTCGAAGGGTTCGCACTGCACGGCTTCCTCAGGTGTTGCTTTTACCTTCCGCGCGATCGTCACCTCGAAATGGTAGACACGAGTTTCCCCCCTCTCTCCTTTCGGAAATCAACAACAGTAACTTCGGTACGTTCACAGGACTGTCGCGCGCCCTTTCGTTTGTTTCTTCCGCGTTTCGAGAAATTCTGTCGGTTCATGTCGACATGAAGCACACATGGGTGGGCTAGGTTGAGGGAGAGGGAAAAGAGGAGGGTGGGGGAAGTGGGGAAAAGGGGGGCGGGAGGCACAAAAAGAGAGCCGCGTGAAGGCCTCGTCTCCCTGTTCCATCCTGAACGAGGCTCAATTGCTCTGCAATGCCCGTTCTCCTTTGCCCCTTCTCTTTTGACCCCCCCCCTTTCCCGATACACCACGCTTTCTGTGAGATGCCCTCCTCTCTCTTTCTCTTTCCCCTCTCCCCTTAACCCCTCCACATACCCACATCTATTCCAACGCAAACAAGGGGAGAGACGGAGACATGAAACGGAGAAAACTAAATTGTGCAAGGGCAACACGACCGGTTGTACTTCTCCTTCCTCTCACCCGTAGAAAAAAAGAGAATCATCGGCAAAATCCGACGAGGCACAACATAAAGAAGTGGAAGAGAGAGCGGTGGGTGGGTGAATGGGAGCTGCGATGTGTTAGTGCAGCGAGAGAGAAGACAAAAGAGAGGCCTGTTCATTTCTCTTCCTTACTACGCGCTTTCGTCTCCCTCAGCACCTTCCCACAAAACAAAGGCACATAGACAACAGGAAAATCATCGCGAAAGTTTATCCTCCCCTTTCCTCCACGCCACCGTCACGGTCCGCTTCTTGACGATGTGTGGGGCAGAGGGCGCACATACACACCCACATCTACACAAACTGAAACTCTCGAAAAGCAGATCTTCAAACGACATACAATTGTTTATGAAAAAACTCTGTCCTTCCCCTCTTCATTCTTCTTACAGCACGGCAGACGTCGCTCTCGTTTCGCTTCCTCTCTGCGTGTGTATCAGAGAGAAAGGAAGTGATCGCATCAATATTTTCCGTGACAGCATCAACGTGAAAATAGCGAAGAAAGTAAAAAAAGAGAAAAAGGGAGAAATAATAAAAAATGAGCAACATCAAGTAGACTTGTCTGAGAGGGAAAGGGAAGGGGGGCCGGAAGAGGAAGAGCAACCACCTCCCCAACAAGATTTCAATCCACCCCTCGTGTCTTCTTCTCTTCCACCATCGTTTCTTTTTGTTCGCCCCCCCCCTTTTCTCCCCCATCTTCCTTGAAATTCTTTCTTTCCTCTGCTTCGCTCACACGAAAAACATCACCATGTGCCAAAAATTTTTATGCGTTTGTCATGACCTCTTTTTTAAATTCCCCGTTAAAAATAGAAAACAACCACAAATTAATTAGTGGACCGAGGTCTTCGCTTCTCATGCTGTTGTACACACTTATAAATATACATATACATATATATATGCTTATATATTTATTCTATCCACCTTCGTTATTTTTTTTTTGGTGGGAAGGGGTGCAGAAGAGAAAAGCGGAGTTGCATCGCGCTTTCCATTCTTCACTTCCCCTTCTTCTTCTTCGAAAAAAAAAGAATCACCACAACGTGAGAAGAAAGAAAGGGGAAAAACGAAGAAGATCACACCCACGAAACAAAAAATAAACGATGACGATGATGATGCTGGCGAAGATATTCGGTGGCATACGGTGATAGGAAGATCTCTATTCAGTCCTCCAGGAGGGAGAGAGAGAGGACGGGGTGGTGGTGGAAGAATCCGGAGAGTTTTGCCACTCTCTCTCATCCTTCCATCAACGACGACGCGCTGTGAAAGGAGGTTCACAAAGCCTCCGCCATGGGTGCCGCACCATCCGCAAAACACGTGCCCTCTCTGTTTCTCTGTTTCCGCTGCGGCAGCCTTTGTGGCCACGTGAAGGGTTCCTCTCCGCCACCCACCACCCACATCTCCCCTTACACTTCTTTGAAGCACAGAAAAAAGCACAGCTACGTGTATATATATATATATACAGCTATCCCTGCGTGGGCCGCTTTCTTCCTTTCTGCGACTTTCTCTCACGCCCACTTTCTCACAGAGACACCTATATCTATATACGTATGTCTGCGGAGAAAGAGAGAAAAAGAGAGCGGTGGTGGTCATTCCTCCAACGCCTTCAGCAGCTCTGCCGTAAAGGCGAGGGTTAGGTGATCATTGTCGAGGATTTCGTCCATGTGACCCCGCAGTGCTGCCGCCCGCGCGCCGTTGGTAGTGAAGACGGAGGTGGGCGGGGTGGCGTGGCGTGAGAGGGATCTGCGCGGTGCCGCCTGCGATGGTGGGGCAGAGGTGAAGGCGTCTCCACTGTTGCTGTGGTGTGGAGAGTGGTGTCCGAAGGAGTGGGGAGCACCTGCCGCCGATGCGGTCGGGGAGCCTCTCAGCCTCTCCTCTGAGAGCTCTGTGAAGGACTTATAGGAGAGTGCCATCGGCATTCCTCCCCCGGTGGCGGCGCTGACGCTGTCGTGAGGATGAGAGTAGGCACCCTGACGTGTGTAAAGGGCACCAGCGCCACCGCCGCCCGCAAGGGAAGGGGGTACTGCGGCTGCCGCATCCAACGCATCGACGTTACGAGACGGTACGTCGTCATCCATCGCTGCTATCGCTGACGTAGACGGAGACATATGAATGCCTCCACCGTTGCCCGTTGTGGCGGGGGCCTCTCCTTGCTTTCGGGCACGGCGAGGCTTCCTTTTCACCGTCTCCTGCCACCAGTCCCAGCACAGCGCGGACCACGTCGCGAGAATCTCTTCAAAGTCGTAGGCGCCGTCGCCGCGTTGAGGAGACAGCATCGCTGCTGCCGCCGAGGGAGTCGGTGGAAGAGCGGAGGCAGCCATCTCACTGTTGCCCCCGCCGCCAGCTGAAGCAGGAAAAGGTGGAGAGGCGGCAAGGCTGCGTACAGCGTCGTCGAGGCTAGGGCAGCTGCGTCGCACCCGCACGAGACGCTTCGCCACCTCCGGCTTGCCCTCCAGAACATGAATGCGCGCGTACCAGCGCTGCATGATCTGATGATAGGCTTCGAGACGCTGCTCCTTATCCACAGGATCTTCATGGGCAATAAACCCGCCACTCAGGTGGCCCGCACTTGTCCGGTCGCCAACGCCGCCGCCCCCAACCTCCTCCTCTTCGTCGTCCTCGTTGTTGTCCTCGTCGTCGTCTCCGTACTCATTCTTCGCCCATATGCGTCGGTGCACAGCGTAGGTCAACGGCGGCGGCAGCATCTTCACCCGGTAGTTGATCTGCTGTAGCCGCACCAGCTCCTGCTGATCCGTGTCTTCGCCTGGTGGAGGAAGGAAGTTGTTGGAGCTGTGGCCGCTACCACCTCCCGCACCGCCGCCACTGCCGAGGAGGCGGTTGCCGCCTCCCCCACCACTGCTCATGATGCCTGAGGGGAGGCCGCCGCTGTGCAGCTGGGCGAAGTCCATCATGACGGCGGGCCTCGAGCCGTTGGCGCCGTGACCGCCGGTCACGGAACCGCCGCCGCCACCCCCACCCGCACCACCACCACCACCGCTGCCGCCACCCATCATATAGGGCATCACCCCCATCATACCCTGGCCTGGTAGCAGGTTGTAGGAGGTGGGGCTGGTCACGTCCATACCCGCTGCCGCCGCTGAGGCCGACTTGCCGCTGCTGTTGAGCAGGCTGCCCATTCCTCGAGGAGCGCCGCCATTCATGGGGGATGCGTTGCCCTCCATGCCAGCCCCCGCCATCACACTTGTGCGATGCAGGGCATTCATGACACTGCCGTGACCCCCACCGGCTCCTCCACCTCCGCCCGCGCTACCACTGGGAAGGTCTCCAGAGACACCCGCCACGGTCCCCACCCCGGCAAAGCTGAACGGCGTTGCGGCTGGGTTGAGACGGGAATAGTTGTTCGCATGCGCGGATGTCGAATCCACCGCTGAGTCATCGGACGGGCGCACGCTCCAGTCCGAGCTGGCCACTGTACTGTTCTGCACATCATCCCGTCCGGCGTCGTCGCCTGCCCCCGCCAGTGCTGCGGCGTGAGACCGGCTCCTGTAACGATCGGAGACCTGCATGGCTGATGTGTCCACACACACACACACGTAGAAAAAAAATATATTATCTATTATAGATATATATATATTGTGTATTAGCAAAATAAAAGAGGACCATCAAAGGCTCGATGGCAAACTCAAAGCACACACGCACGCACACCCCAACAACACAACACAGAAAATTTCTCGCGTAGGTATATATATATATGTATGTGTCTGTGAGAGAGAGGGAGAGAAACTGATATCAACGAAAGAGGCTCTGTATCTGTCAAAACTTATATATATATATATATAAACTAGAAGATCTTCTCACAACTTCGTAAGCGGGAAACTCGTGTGTATGGGCCCGTGCGGATAGAAAAAAAGGCGTGTTGGGAAGTGGGGTAGGGGGTGGGGTGGGGACCGGAGTTGTAATCCGCGGGTCCACGGGAATGTTCGGCGACGAGAAAGCGAGTGGAAAAAAATCAAAAAGAGGCAAATGGAAAACGTGGTGGACGCGTAAGACGCAACACTTTGCGATTGTGAATGAAGGGAGAAAAAGAGGAAAGTTTCAAGAGAGATCAGCGAGAGCGTTGGCCGCCATGTACGTTCTCAAGGAGATGAGCTCCTTCATGTTCAGCTGTCGGAGCACCGTGGCAGAGCGAGAGAGAGAGAGAGAGGAGCTGAAGGCAGTGCGGGGGGAGGATACTCTGGAAGACTTAACATCGTCTTCACCTCTTCTCGGTCTCCCCTACCCTCTACCGCTTTCGCATCTCATCGATTTTCTAGTTGCCATTTTCACCTCCTCCTTCCATCTTCTTCTCCCTCTCCCCCGTGATACAGACCTAAGACCCCATCTTTGTCTATCGCTGCAGATAGCTCGTGGTGGGAACTTCCGCGTCTGGCTACAAACATCCTTCGCTTCTTCCTCTTATTGATTGAAGGGGTCCGAACAAGAGAGATAGCGGGAGAGAGAGGCTGCACCGAGGGGTGTGTGTTCGGGAGGGACGACAAAGGGAGGAGGGAGATATGGCGAGCTTCTGATGTTCTTCGTTGCCCAAGGGTGGATGTTCACTGCATTGTGTTTTGTAGGGCTATGGTGGAAAAAGGCATGGGACGGAGAAGTGCAACAGCCGCAAATAAGCAGAGGAAGAATGGGCGGGAACGGGGGATGTAACAGCAAAAGAAGAAGGAAAAAAGGGAGAGGAAAGGAGAAGCGAGGTCCACCCACACCTATATACCATCTCTCAACAGATCACCGTCATCGTAAACCACCACCCCCATAACGAAACAGTCAGGCAAACATCATACCGCAACTGCAGAGAAGAAGAAAAGAGAGAGAGAGCAGAATAGACGCCTTCTGAAACATAGATAGAGAGGGAAGAAACAACTTAGCAGATGTGAGAAAGAGAGTCTGTATGCGCATCGTGTAGCAGGGAAATGGGGGGGGAAGGAAGGAGGAGAAGGGGGACGGGTTCAAGCACGAAAGATGATGAGAGGATCGGATGGTGGTGGTGGGGTGCCGGAGTTCACATATATATATATATATGTATGTGCACTCAGAGAGAGAGAGGGAGGCAATTGAAAAGGTAGCCTCCTCTCCTCTACCCCCCCCCCCCATGCTTCTCACCCACCAACTTGAGCACCCCAAACACACACACACACAAAAAAAGAAAAATGTGGCAACGAAACGCATCTTCCTTTGACGGACCTTTATTACTTCCTCCCGCCTCATCTCCAGCTTCCCGGGAACGAAAAAAGAGAGAAGAGAAGGAAGAGGGTGCTGATGCTGGTTGCCGACTGCATGCTTTGCAAGTAGTAACGAGTGAGACAGGGACAAGAAGAAAGAAAGGAAGGCGCACACCACACACACTTCTAGGTGAGGGAGGGAGGGAGGAGGGCAGAGGGGGATGCTACAACTCATCACAAACGCCATAATAGTAACAATAACAGAAGAGAAGGGGAGAGAAGAAAGAAAAGAAGGGCTGGGATGGACCGGTGGTGGTGGGAGGGAGAGAGGGAAGGAGGGGGGGGGTTCAAACGAAGCGGGAAGGGGATGCAAATATCGTCGTGCGCGTGCTGTTACAGAATCTCTGAGCCACGATACCGTGTCTCTTCTTATTTTCTCTCTATCGTTGCTGCACCTCCCCTCTCTGCCTCCTTATATTCCGTCCCTCCCCACTTCTCATCCCCCTTCGCGTATTTGTGTGGAGGAGGAGGAGGAGGGGTGGGTGGGATACTCGAATAGACGGGGGGGGGTTGGTGAAGAGGATGGGACTCTCTTCTCCATTCGTCTGGTTTCCCTCTCTCTCTTCAGAAGCGCACCCCCCCAATAAAAAATTCACACGGCAACGAAAATAGAGAAGGGAGGGAGGAGGGAGCAAAGGTTCCAAAGATTGTGTGCCTCTGTGTGTGTGCGCGCGCTAAGGTGTCCTTGTGCGTCCCACGACATACCCTCGTAGCTGTACACAGCGAAATAGTGCCTTTTATAAGTGGTGAGAGAGGGAGAGGGGGTGGGAAAGCGGAAAAAAAAAGCGAAGATCACTCGGTTTATATCGAAGCTATCGACCCCCCCTCCCCTCTCTCCTTTCCACGCAGACGATACAAATGATGAGGAAAGAGAGACATACGCCTGAAATACTCATAATAATCGAAAGGAAACGGGCGAAACATACCAGCATCCCTCACCTACACAATTTTGAGCGATGACGACGAAGCGGTCACGCAACGAGCGCAACCAAACAAGAACCAACAGAGAAGGGTAGCGGAAAAATAATGCCCATGGGAGGAAAAAAAGAAAAGAAAATGGTAGTGGCTTTTCGAAGAAGGGAGGGGAGAGAAGAATGGACAGAAAAAACAAAACGAGACGCTGAACGTACATACGCGAGGGGAGGGAAAGAAGTGAGTCATACGTGATGGTATTGCAGACACCTAAACTGCCAAGGTACAGAAAAGAGGGAGAGAGAGAGAGGGGCGCGGAAGGAGGGGGGAAACAAGGAGGAGCGGATGGGCCGAAGCACGCGTTATTGACAAATCCCAATTTTTTATGTGCTTAAATAGAGAGAAAACGAAAAAATGATTTGCACGGCGTCCGTGCCATGCTGATGACGATCGTAAGGCCATACGTCTGTCGACGAGACGCTCCCTCTCTCTCTGTCACACACACACACACACACACACACAACCCCCTCCTTGCTCTTCCCTCCCTCCCTCTCTTGTACCTCTACCGCGGACGGAGCATGCCGCTTTTTGAAGAGGAAGAAGCTGCAGTAAGTCCACAAAGACACACGCAGAGGAGAAGCCCTTCACCGTCACCACAACGGAAGGAAATATGCTACCGCAGGCTCTCCCAAAACAATAACAATAACCCACTCACATGCGGAAGGATGGGGAGGGGGAGGGGAGGGGGAGATTGTTGAACAACAGAGCCATCATCAGACTTCATAGGATATCCCGGCGTATATATATAGATATATATACGTCTGCAGAGTGTATAAAACTTAGGTTTTGCAAAAACCAAAAAATGAAAAAGATGAAGAATCACCATGAGAAGAAACATAAATACCGTTACCGGAGCGTATGCCTTCTCTACCACCACCATCAATCTCTCTCACACACACACTTTCTCCCTCTCTCTCTCTTCCCTTTGTAGTACTCACCCATAGGGGAAAAATAATGAAAAGCGCAAAGGCCAACGAATCATATTATGTTGTGTGTATGTACGTGTACGTAACTCAAACTATCACGCCCTCATTTTCTTTCGTCTCCCCCTCGCGCTTCTCCATCGCTCCAGTCTCGGATTCTCCGACTTTACCCCCCGCCCCCTCCACCATGTATAAGAGAGATAGAGAGAGGAAAACGAAAGGAGAGGAGAGGGGGGGAGGGAGAGAGAGAGAGGGGAGAATGAAAACGCATGGGGCATCCAAGAAAAAGAAATCTCAGGAGTGTGTCACGCACCGATACACATTCAAAACAGACAATATATCATGCGTGGGAGACACCGGTGGGCTGGACTGGACTGGATGATGAAGAAGAAGCGCAAAAAGCTTTTTGAACTTCCCCCTTTCCTAAGATGTAAAGCAGGATAGAAGAAGCAGCGAACAACACACATTTTTTTTCCGCGTGCAGTTCAACGAACTGGGTCTTTACGCATGCACCCGCGCTTTAATTCCTCCTGAACAGTTGTTACTTCAGACCTCGCGGCGAAATCCTGATCTACAAGCTCAAACCACCCACCGTGATAGCGTACAATGCGTCGAGCTGAGGGATTCAAATCTTCCTCCACCTCTTCTCTGCGACGCCTTCTATCCGGCAAATATCGGCGAGACAAAAAAGAAGAAGATAAAGTAGAAGATACATAAGAAATTAGATGGGCAGCGGGCGCTACAGGTGGGTCGCGACCGTCAGGAGTATCGGAATGCGGGAATTTATGCGTGCTAGCCAATGAGGGTAGCGGACCTGGAACGTGCCTAATGAGCTCCAGTAGAAAGTTGGCAAACTTTGAGCAGGACACGCTACGGTGTGTCGCAATCCCTCAGGATTGGCACAGATACACCCCCACCCAACCTTTCTGTCCGTGCGACGCCAACGTGTTGGTGTCCGATAATGCGAAGTGAACAACAATCCAATGAAGAGAAATGCTCATCTTGAAGAATGCCGATCTGAGCGTCACTCGCTTCCAGAAAATGTGAAGGCCAAAGTTTCTTGTCCCTGCTCAGCCCATTTGTAGTTCCACTAGACGCGTCTTGAACTCGGCCCAGGATTGCGCTCAACATCGCCGCAACGCAGTAGCAGCAACTGATCAGTGGGATGGGGTGTACGAATATCGACCCGTTTGCATGAGTCCTGGTAAGCTGGTTCAACCGTATGCCTCGCTACAGGTCACTTCAGCGGAACGCCAGCTAGGACCTGACTGCCGCACCAAGTCTTGCATCCAAACCCCGGCTTATAAGATGCAAGCGCTTGGCTTCCCCACGTAGTGGGTACTAGATCCTGATACCACGCTGAGGTGGCCGGCATCATCAAGGGGGCGAACAATACTTACACACACACAAAAAATCCACACATGAAAACGATCCCAGTAGACAAATAAAAAAATGAAGGAAAGGAAAGGGAACACCATGAAGAAGAAGAAGAAGAGAGACGCCAACGCCACAAACAACAAGATCAAATGCAAAGATACGCGCACACACACGCATATATATACCTGTATAAATGTCTCCTTATATGGTGTGGGTGTGTACGCGTATGTGTGTGTGTGCTCTTGGTGTGCTTGATACTTCACAATGCTCTCTCTCTCTCTCTCTCTCTCTCTCTGGATTCATCACGAAGGTGCAACAACAACAAGAGCTTCATCAAAGAAAAACACAAGAATAGAGTGAGGGGAGGAGAAAGAGAGAGAGAGAGGGAAGGAAGGTGGAGCACAGTGCTGTGCAACCCCCCTTCTTTCTTTCACATGTTTCAGTACCAGCAGGCGAGTTCACCGTCGACAGAGGAAAACGCAACTAAAAGAGAGACAGCTGAGGATGCAGGGTGGGCAGCTCCACACGCCCCCCCCCCTCCCCCCGTAGAATACGCCACCCTTTTTCCCCTTTCCCCACCTCTTCATCTCTTGTGTAGGAAATTACTCATTGATAAGGGGCAGAGGAGGGGGAGGAGGAGTGATACCCCTGCTGCTGCTGCATGTGAGAAGAAAACCGGTCGGGCCTTCCGAGACTCTGCTGCATCTGCTGGGCCGGAAGGTCCGGTGCCCCCATCCCCAACTCCTCGCTAACAGGCCAGCTTTGGGCGTACGGGTTGAATTTAGAGGGGCGCTGATATGCCTTTCTGGCGAACCCCATCTCCCGCTCCTCCGTCATTCCCCGCTGAGGGTCGGCACCGCTATTCGAAGGCGGTGCGTAGCCACTGCTGCCGCTGTAGACTACCCCTCCCATACTGCCGGTGCCACGCCCGCCCCGACTGGCCGGCATCGGCGCCACTCCAGGCATTCCGGTGTTCACGAGGGAGGGGCTAGTGTTTACTCCGCTACTGTTGTGTTGGTGCGCGGTGTAGCCGTAGAGGCCCGGCGTTCCATGGCCAACACCACCAGCACTGACAGCCCCACCACGACCACCCCGGCCGCGGTACCCGCCCATTGCCCCAGCGCCACCTTGCGGATGAGAGCGACCGCCGTTGGGGGGGCTGTTGTTGGACCCGTAGTGACCATGCTGCGGCGGTGACCGACGAGCGCGCCCGCTGGTCACCATGTCGACAGCTGCCGTGACAGCTCGCGACTTGGCGCGCACATCGACCAGGCCAGTACCCTCCTGCTCCAACCGTTCCCACCACTCGACGGCAGCGTCGTACCACGCCGTCAACTCCTCCTTAGTGCTGCCTCCGCTGACGGCACTGCCGCTTCGCTGCACCGCCGCCATCATGGCTGACAATGGCGGTGGCGGTGGAGCGGCCGTGACAGCAGCGAACACATCCGACTTGAGAGCCGCATCCACGTAGGCACACCACCGTGCGCACAGAGACTGCACCACGCCCGGTACTGTGAGCACACGGGCGAGGTCGGGCAGCGGCGGTGGCGGCGGCAGCAACCGAGCCACAAACACAGACGTGTCCTTTGCTAACGACTCCATAATGTCCGCGTCGGTATCATCAAAGTTCTCGCGGTGGAGTGGCCCCGCCGCCGTCGCGGTTGACGGCAGCAGCGCAGAGTCGTAGGAGCCGTGGTGCGCCGTGCTGCTCATCGTCAGTGTGGCCTGCGCTCCCGCGCGACCGACAGCAGAGCCCAAAACGTAGGCACCGAAAGGCCCGTCGTTACTGCCTCTCCGTGGAGGCGAAATCAAGGGTGCAACTTGTGGACTGGTGTTTACGTTGCTGTTCCTCTCCAAGTCCACAATTTCTGTGTTGGTCATCGAGCGCTGCTGAAGCTGCTGCTGCGGAGAAGGCACTGAAGATGGCGTGACAGTGGTTACGTTCGGCGGCAACATCAAGTTCGGCATCGGGGGCGCTGCAGCTGCTGTTGCCCTGGCACCGGAACTGTTTTGTGCGTGGGTGGGGGTGTAGTCCAGAAAGTACTGTCGTCCATCCTTGGCAGTGGTGGGTATACGCATCAGGATAGGGCCCGAGGGGGTCGAGTGCGTCGAGCCCGGCCCGAGGCCACCGTTGTCGCTGCGAGGGCTCTGATGCAACTGGAAGTATTGCTGCTGCTGAGCTGCCGTCGTCAACGAGGTTGACCCAATGTGCGGCGAGTTCTGAGTTGTGCTGTTCATCTCTGCCATGAGCTCCGAAATTGTGAGGGGAGGCCGAGGCCGTGTCGCCGCTGTGGCAGAGCCTCCCCCACCGCTGCTGCTGCTGCTGGCCATCGTTGTGACGGCTGTGGGAGGGGAGGAGGCAGCAGTGGTAGTGGGATAGCCGCCATCCGAAGGGCGACGCATGCCCCCCACCCCGGCATGAGCTTCGGAAAGCGTGTTGGCGTTGTTGTTCATGGAGGAGGTCGTTGAGCAGCAGCCAACGCTGGATGTGCGACGACCTTCCTCGGCGTTATCGTCCGTTGGGATGGCGGACCCGCCACCGCCAGCAGCGCCGTTCCCCGTGAAGGAGGGAGTTACGTGACGGTACGGGTCCCATGTGAAGAGTAGGCGCGGGGTCGTGCCGCTGTTTGCAACGGAAGAGCTGGTAGACACGGCAGCTCGCGTGGCCATCTGTGAAGCAACTGATGATGCCGCGGTGAAGGTAAGCTGAGGTGTATGGGAGGGTGTCTCGTTGGTGCGCGACGGGCCCTGCCCCGTCTCCTGCGAGGCGGTACTCGCCGTCATCTGGACGCGAAAGAGGGGAAGGGGAGGGTTGGTAAATATTGGGGAAGGGAGGGAAGAATGGGGACTGCGCAGATTGTACGGCGGGCAAAAAAAAGTAAGAAAAGAAAGCGATGAACACACGAGCGTAGCAGGATGACTCTGTTACAGAAGTGGTTTGCTCGGAGCGTGCCTTACTCTAGACTCTCTCTTCCCGTTTTCCCTCTTCCCTTTCCTTCGTATCACCGGTGTGCAAAAGGAGAGAGAGAGAGACAGACAGGGTAGGAAAGAAGAAAAATAAATGAGAAGATGTACAGCAATAATAGGATTTCCCAGGGGGTGGGGGGAAGCAAAAAGGCAGCAACCGCAACCAGGAATTAGAAGGATTTGTTTTGCTTCTCTCTCTTACGCTGTGTGTGTGTGTGTGTGTGTGTGTGTTCGGGGGACGGGAGATGGTGCGACGGTGAGGCGAGAGGGAAAAAGCAAGTGAAATAAAAGCAGAGGTGATGGAGAAAGAAATGGAAGAGTCATACTCACGTAGGTCCCTGTCTCCCCAACGAGAACATGGGAACAAAGGACTGGAAACGGGGATACCATAAAGCTTTGTTTTGGTGAGTCCCCCTCTCCCTTTATGCCAAGAGGTAAAAAAAGAAGAGCTTCGTAAAGTCAATCTCTGATCGAAAGGGGATTAGGCGATACAAAGTTGGAGGAGAAGGAGGAGGCGTGTAGAGCGTCTCAAGACGCTTCCGTTCGAGCCACCGTTTCTTCTCTATGCTGATACATATATACAGCTTGATCGGTAGAGGCATGAGGATTGTCTATTAGGTGATTTTGAGATAGCATCAACAGCACACACAGACTTCTACACACTCCCACTCTCAGACGATAAGCAGTTCTACGCATATAAAAGCTATCGGCACCTTTCGCATCATCTTTCCTTTCCCCACCAGTAAGGGGAAAAAAGAAGAGGGGTGGGGGAACCGTGGTGGGAATAAGGACTGCAAGACGCGCGTGTGTGTGGGGGGGGAGGGGAGGGGGCGATCCCCTGTACTCTCCCCCCCTCCCCTTTGCCATGCTCATTTTTCTCTCTCTCCTCTCTCTGTGTTCCTCCTTTTGTTGCGTTGAATGTGCTTCACCGAGGAGCTTTTCATGTGTCGGCACCGGGTGTGGTTCGCCCTCGCTCGCTCTGCTCGTATATCTGTATCTCTCTATATGGAAGGAGAGAGAGAGAGCGAGGGGTCGGGAAAGGGGGAGGAGGGGGCGATCTACGCAAACGAAAAGTAGCAAACAGAAGAAAAGATGGGACTAGTAACCGTTTCATAGCGCACTCTCGGAGGGGTAGCCCGCTTTGTAGAATGGTTCCTGGTGAAACAGACTTCGCAGCAGTGGATGGTCACGGTACCGCCGCGGGGACTTTGCGCGATGGCCTTCACCGCTCAACATGGAGGCACTGCGGCTTATCATGCGTGGCGACCGCACACGTCCATCTCCGATGGAGACGACGATCGACGAGTCGGCACTCGCAGAGCTTGATAAGGATGACAGCTGTTGTGGCGGTTGTTCAGCCGTCAGTGCGAGACTCGGCATCGATGCCGCTCCCGACACCAACGTCAACGCTGCGTCTGACACCAACATCGATGCTGATGCAAGGGCCGCCTCGATGTCGGGGATCCTTTCGGGCCTGCGGTGCAGCAGATCCACCCGAGGTGAAGGAGGCAAAGCAATACGAGGTGCCGATGATGACGTTCCCAGGACCACCCCTCGCACACTTTGGGTGGCCATCGATCCCTCGTCCCTCCGGCGCTCCGGCTCCGCTGAGCCCGAGACGGAGGACGGAGGACGCTCGCATTGACCTCCATACATGCGGTCGCCACTGCAGCCCCCTTTGCCGGCTGCGGTTTCTCTTGCCGGCTCACTGTCGCAGAGCGACTTCGAAGTGAAAATGCGGTGCACGAGGCCTTCCATGAAGGGTACCCAGCGCTGCGGAGGATGGTGTTCGACTCGGTGAGGCAGCGGTGTAGGTGCCGCTGTCGCCAGCGGCGCGGACCGGCCGATAACATGGCCTTCGTCGGGGTCCCTCTGCCGCTGTGACACCGTAGGAGCGGCCATCCGCTGGTGCGAATCGGCCAGTTGGAGGCACTCCGCCTCGGTCATGGCCATTCTGTCACGAATCCACCGCAGTGCGGCGCGGCGTAGGGTGAGCAGCGCGGCCGAGTCGAGTGCGCCGCAGCCGCAGTTCGCCGCCGGTAGGTCTTGCTGCCTCTCGAGGTCGTCTCGAGCAGCACTGAGCATTTGACGCTGAAGGCCGCGCCGAGAGCGCAGCTTCAGAAGCAGCGCTTTTTGTGCAGTGAGCCCGGCAGCACCGGGAGTGGGTGCCCAAAGCGCAGGCGGCGCCGTCGCCGATGCTGTCTGCGGCATGGCAGAGGACAGAATAAACAAATCGCTTTCGCTGAGCAACAGCCCAATATGGGCGCTGCTGCTGCTGCTGCTGTCCTCCGTGCTCCCCGCAGATCGACGAATCAGAGAAGCCTCCCGCCCCGCGCGCTGAAATTTGGTGTACTCGACGTCCAGTACCCGAGTTGGGTACACACGGAGCTCAAACAGATCCCCACGGGAGTACTCCTCAACACGGCCTCCGTGTAGGAAAAAGCGAAGGCCGGGGTGCAGCGGATCTGCGGCAAGCGACGCCATGGTTCGAGCCTCCGGCACGATGGTCGGCAGATGAAAGTAGTGCACTTCTCGGTGTGAGAGATCTTTCCCACAACGCATGCCGCGTGGCGCGACAGGGAGACACCGTGGAGTGCTCCTTTCCCACGTCACGGTGGTGGCGTCACCAGACGAGGCAGGCGGTTCTGCTGGGGCGCGATGCTGAAGATGTCGAATGGCATACGCCATCAACGTCAGGGGTAGCGCCAAACCCGTTGGCTGGCGAACTACGACCCCGGAAGATTCAGGGGCCGATGCGTGTCGTGCGTAGGGTCTGGCGTCCTCTAACGCGTCTGCGATGGTCACCATGTCGTTGGCGCCGTCCAGGATGGGGTCCCAACGGCGTTCCTTCGCGAGGATTACGCGACGCCACACATGCTCGCGAATGTAGTACGCGTGCAAGTCGTAGAAGGTAAGATATTGCTGGTCCATGTAGGTGAAGCCACCGTAGACGTAGAGGCAGTCTCTCTGAACGTCCAATACCATGCAGGCACCCGTGCGCGCGCGGGCAGAGCTGTTTGCGGAACTAGCGTACAGGGCGATGTGAAGCTCCTGCGCTAAGACTACTGAACTGATGTTGCCGTGTTCGGAGCGAAGGAACAGCTTCGTTTTGGCGGCCTCCCTCACTTCCGCGCGGATCTGCTCTACCCGCTTCTTGATCAGCGCTCCGTAGGTCAGGTCGCGCGGCTCGTCAAGAAAGCCATGATACCAGTGGGACGGAACGCCATCCCGCACCTGCACCCAGGTCCGCGTGAGGAGGTTGAAGCACCAAAGATCATTGTAGAAATAATAGTCATCCCTCCCACTGAAGATGTACATGAAGTGGCGCCGGTACGCAGCGCTGGTGGCGCGACGACGTCCAGGGGGGCCTTCGGGGGATGGGAGGTACTCGGCCCAGTACTTGCCGACCATCTTGCGCAGAGCCCGCTGACGCCATCGCGCGAGCCGATGGGGGTGCGCTTCACGCCAGGCGCGGCAACGCTGCTCTGTCACCGCTTCTTCCTCATTCGAATTCCCACGAGAATCCCACGTCAGGACGCGACGGCGGACGCGAGCCTGCTCCACCTCGCTGTAGGCAATGCTCCTCAGGTAGAGATCCGAGTGCGCTGCCACCTCGGTTCCTGTAAGGCGGTGCGTAAAATGGAAGAGATTCGTCGCCGGTTGCACCACCTGGCGATCCTCCGCGACACCACCGAAAAGCACCACGACTTCTTCCTCATCTTCCTCCCGCTTCAGAGGATCTTTAGCATTGTGAGATGGTGCGTACAGAAGCTGCGCCGTGCCCCCCCACGTCTCCAGCGTTGGCAGCGTTGTTTCGATCCGCCGCCACGTGCGCTTGCGGAGGTTGAAGGAGAAGATGCCGCGGCAGCAATGGTCGCCGAAGGAGATACCGCCCAAGACGATCATGCAGGTATCCCCTTTCGAATTTGTGTAGAGGGCACCGGCTTGACCATACGCAGGTGGTGGCTGGTTGTCCGGCTGACGCCGAGGCCGCGCGGTGTCGGCGCGGGAGTTTTCCGCATCCCCCTCCTTTACACCCTCCTCCGACGTGGTGGAGGCGGTATCGACATCGTCTGTCTCGCTCATCTCGCCTGAGAAGTCACTGTCGCTGGAGGAGAGAAACACAGAGGACGACACGGTGCGCACAGAGTCGGTATCACGCGAAGAGTCTTCACTATCGGACGCGTCACGTCGCTGAATTTGTTCGTCTCGTCCGCTGTTACGGTAGGGAGGCTGGGAGGCTTCCGTATCGTCGCCTGCGATCGATCCACAGAACAGTACCGTCCAGCGTCCAGTGGCGACGTCGTACTCCCACACATCGTTGTAGAGGGTTTCGCCGAATCCGCCATAGAGGATGAGACTTCCTCGTGTGCGGCAGGAGAGGAGGAGATGACCGCTGCGTGGTCGTGGTGCAGGGTAGGCAGTTCGCGCTGCCTGGAGCTGCCGCAGTGCTTCCGGGTTAACGATATGCGAAAGGAGCGGCGTGCCGTCCGATGCAAATAGATAGGGCGACGGTGTGCTTACTGGCGAGGATGTAGCGGCGTCTGTGGCACCGGCGCCGTTGCCGCCGGCCATGCGAGCGGAACCCCCGTTAGCCGGGCCCAATGCTGCCCCCCCAAACAGCGGCTGTGGACCGACCACGTCTGCCTCCATGTCTAGATATAGCTGGAGATTGGCGTGATCAACTTTGCGGGCCCGCCAGCTGGCCACCGGCACTGACGTGGAGGAGAGCTGCTGATCCCTCCCGCGCTCTGCGGTAGGCATTCCTCCGCGTACCGAGCTGCCACCACCATGCTCGACGGCGTTCCAGGGGTCCACGGACGACAAGCATCTGTCCCTCTGTGCATCCTCCGGCGCCGGTGTCCAGCGCTGCTGAGATGCTGGTAGCTTTGGCGGATCGTCATCCGCCGTGAGTCCGTAGAGTGGTTGCAGGAACGGCCGTTCGCATGGGATCTCTGGGTCAGCGTAAAGGAGAGTAAAGTGGCCTTCCAGCGAAGGAGCCTCCGACATGGCGAGGAGCTCTTCGTCACCCTCGCTTCGCTCGTCTGTTTCTCCAGTAGAAATTCTCACAGATATGGTCAGAGAAAGCGCGGGAGAGAGCGTAAGTTATGAGGGGAAGGGGGGGGGGAGCTGGAGTGGTAGGAAGGAAGTTACACGAATGTAATCGCAAAAAAAAAGAAATGGAGAAGAAGTAAAACAGAGGACGATAAAAGGCGAGAGCAACAGAGAAAATACCAGGAAAAGGATTCTACGGACTCCCCCACCTGTCCTTTCTACCCGTTCCGTTGTCCCTCTCTCTCGTCTTTTTTTCGCGATTGTATTTCAACTTTGCAGAAAGGAGAATGAGGAAGTCAATGTGAAGATGAGCGTCTGAAGCGTGTGTGTCGGAGAGATGTCGGAATAAATAAGAGTGCATGTACTGCCGATGAACTACCCATCCATCAATATATATATATATATATAGAAGTGGCATGTGAGAAAAGAGAGAGGAGAGACACATACATCCATACACACTCCTCAGCGTTAAGCAAGGGCTTGTCGATGTCTCAAACACGGGTGGAGAAGACAAAATGAAAGTTTCTTTTTCTCGTTCTTGGAGAGTAGATAGAGGGGAGGGGGACAGAGCAAAGAATTCAGGCGGTCCCCATCTAAGCTATAGCGAAACGGACTTGTTTAGTAGACGGCTCCGAACGGATGTGACGATATTGTTCCTCCCTTCTCTTCATCTTTTATCGATCTCATCGAGTGATATGAAATGTACAGTTTTTCCCATCCTCTTCCCCTCCCTTTCTTCCTCCTTTACATATTTAATTTGGTTCTCAACTTTAATCTCACGTCTTTCCCCCCCTCAGGCTGCCTCATTTCGGGGCAAAAGAGCAAGAAGGATTGCATTTAGTTGTGGGAATATATCCGTCGATACATAACGAGAAGGACACCGGTGTATAGATGTGCGTGTTTTGTGAAAATAGAGGCGGATGGAAAGGCGAGGAAGGGGGAAGGGAAGAAGGAGAAGGCGTATGGGAGCCCCCCCCCCCCCTGCCCAGAAGTCGAAGTGCATCCCCCCTCCCCTCCCCCCGCGAAAGATAACAAAAAGGGAAAAAAGTCTCACAAAAGTAGAGAAAAAAGGCGGGAGGGAGGGGGATGGAAGCCGCATGGAAGCTCTGACGGGAGAGAGAGAGAGAGGAGAGACGTTGCCCAAGCCTTCCGTCCGCTACCCTTCTCATGTCCTTCGCTCTCTCTCTCTCTCTACACCCCCTCCCCGCCCCATCCTGCACAGGGGGCAATACACACACATGCACCAGCGATGGGAGAGGAGCAAAAAGTGGTATATAAAAAAGAAAACTTCAAAAGGATGCCACACCCACCACACCACACCACAAAGGAAAAAAGGGGGAACCCACAAACATTGAGAAGTTGAAACAGAAGGCAGTGAAGGAAGAGGTGCGGTGCACCACACGTAGAAAAGCACACACACACATAAATATATATATATATATATTTATATATATATATGTGTGTATGTGCAGATGGAAGAAAGGGGAGAAGCACAAAAGGGGTTGGGGCCGTGGGGTAAGCCTGAAGCGGGGTGTAGGGAAAAAGAGAGAAGGGGGAGAGGGTGAATTTGAAAAAAAAGGGCTGGGAGAGAGAGAAGGGGTGGGGGTGATGTGAGCGAATTTCTCATTTGAGCAGGGCGTGGAGGCGGATGCTGCTGCACGAGGGGTGAGAGCTGTAGAGGGTAACGACTTCCCGCCCAAAGCCCCTCCAAATAGAAAAGAGGAAGAGAAGAAGATGAGAAGAGAAGGAGGAGAAGACGCCCATTGAGTATATAATGCAAGTAGACTTTCTCCTCCTCCTCCTCCTCCTCCAAACAAACATCAAAACAAACATAAATATATCCGCTCATACACACAGAAATGGCTGCACGGCGATTTTATTAATTGGCGTTCTACAAACTTGCGCTCTGTTCTCTCTCTCTCTTTTTCGTGAGTTCTTCGATTAGCTTTCATTAAGAGAGAGATAGAGGGATGCACACACGGGGGCTGCATCATCGTCAAGCGTTCGCCTTCCTCTACCATTTGCACTACTGCACAAAAAATAGATACAATACAGACATACCCCCCCTCGATACAGATCGGCGTTCTACCGCTCCACTTCTCCCTCATTTATTGTATCTTCTCCCATTCCTCTTCACTTTGTTTGGGAAAAACCCCAAACAAACAGGCGTAGCAATGCAGATGTGTATTCATATCTATATATATAACTATGTGGAGAAGGAGAACGATCCGTGTCTAGATAACCATTCTCCTCCTCACCCCTCTCCATCCCTCCCTTTTCCGTGCATTTTTAGCTATCTTCTCCTTTTCAACCTTCTGTTTCTTTCCTTCCTTCCCAAAAGCTTCGCAAGGATATCCCCCCTCCCTCCCTTCTTCTTCTTCCTTCCCCGCTTTTCTTCACTCTCTTTCTTCACCACAACACCAGGAAGCTAGAACGAAGCCACAACATAATAGTAGTACTCAGAGTGGCGGGGAGGGAGGGGGTTCAACAGCAACAAAGAAAGGAGGGGAAAGAGGGGCGGAGTTCACGCATAAAACAAGTGTGCAATATATATATATATATATATATGGAGAGAGATCGATGGAGCGAAAGAAAGGGAGGGAGAGGGGTGGCCCAGTGCGAGAGAGAGAGAAAGCACTGAGGGAGCAGCATACAAAGGGAAAAGTACACATAGGCCCCCCTCCTCCCTCTTGCCCCCTTTTTAATTTGGAGAAGAGTGTCATCACCCATGCCCTTCCCCGCTGGGCTGCGTGCTGGCAGCTCCACCTGAAGATAATGTGTTCGCC
The DNA here is from genome assembly GCA_030849085.1 of Borovskyia barvae. Classification (NCBI taxonomy): domain Eukaryota; phylum Euglenozoa; class Kinetoplastea; order Trypanosomatida; family Trypanosomatidae; genus Borovskyia; species Borovskyia barvae. Next base: position 27,763 of record JASAOM010001028.1, read on the forward strand.
GCCGCAGCGACCTTCTTGTTGTGGAGGTACATACTGAAGGGATCCGTCTGGAGATACTTCTGCTCCTGTGGTGTGTTATCATGGCTACAACGATTGCCACCACAACCGTGGGACACCGATGTCGTGGGGTCACCAGCGGACGTTCCCGTGGTGCGGCGATGCTTACCGCTGTTGTTGTGGCTGCGGCTGCCAAGCGATCGCTCTCGGCTAGGGGCCTGTGTCGATCGACTGTTGTTGTTGCCGTTGCCGCTGTGGTCCAGCGGATTCTGCGGCTGCATTGGCTGGCTCTGACGACAACCACCACTGCTGGTGCTATTGGTGTGGCGGCGCTGGCGACCGCTGTTGCTGTCTGCCCGGCGCACCTCACGCTCTCGAGGTTGGCCCCGTGCGGCCCCATCATCCCCATCACCACTCGCCCTACCGCCGCCCGCCCCAACACCGCTACCCTTCACTCCGGCAGCCCCGGTGGTGTGCTGCGTGGTGACGGCCACGCTGTTACCTTCACTCAGCCCTGGCCGCGCCATCGCCGTTGTCGTCGCGGTTGTCAATCCCCAGTCCTCCCTCCGCTCGTGTTCGAGGATCGATTGGATGCTCGGCACCGGCGGATCGTAGAGAGCCCCGGTCCTCTGTGATGGCGTTGCCGCTGTCATCACCGTCGACTCCGCCATTCCTTTGCTGCTTCCGACAAGGCCGGTGAAGAGCTGCCACAGGTGACTCCGATTAGCTACGTCACCACCACTGCCACCATCACTGAAATTGTTGTTATCGCCGAAGGCCCCGACCGGTTGGGATAGGGAAAGGGCCATCAGTGGGGTTGTCGAGGCTGCTGTGGTGACGTGGATGGGCGGCCCACTCGCGACAGCTGATGGCGGAGCGATGGTGTGCGACCAGCTCTGCGCAGCCGCCTCGTGGCCGCGCTGCGATGCAGACGTTATTGCCGCTGTGGCAGCGGCAGCCATTTGATACCGCCTCTGGAGTTCCTGTAGAAGTAAATCGCGCTCTTGCCGGAGTCGCTCCAGCTGTGCCTCACACTGCCGAATGCAGCCCTCGACCTGTGCCGTGGTGAGCGCCTGCAACGTCATAGAGGGGAACACGGAGGGTACGAAGGTGAGGGATCCACTGCGGAGGCTCGCTCCAGATATGCCGGTGGCAGTGGAGCTGCTTCCCCAAGCCGCCGTAGCCGCGACCCCCGTCGTCGTCACTGAGTCCACCAGAGACGACTGGGGTGGGACAAACGATAAGAGATCTTGCTGAGACGGTCGATGCTGCGGCTGATGCGAGTGTTGCTGCTGCTGTTGTTGAGGTGTAGATGGCTCTTGTGGCGTCCAACAGGATGTATTAGGGAGCCACATAAAGCCGGTGATTGAGCTTCCGCTAGAGAGAGGGCGACTCCCCGCGGCAGGTGACAGGGGGGCGTGGCACTCTCCCCTTCCACCAGTGCTACTGCTGACACCGGCGGGCCCCACAGGTACTGTCACGGCACCGTGGGCGTCCGGTGGTCGACTGGCAAAGGCGGTACCGTTAAAGCCGCTGACGCCACCGCCACTGTGGCGTTCTGCGAGGTCCCCAACATGAGCGTCGCGCCAGGGAATGGCACGGCCGGCCCAGGCCTGCGAAGGGGGTTCCCCTGAGAAACCGAGACTGCCAGCGACACCGCTTCCACCACCTCTGCCGCCACCGGGACTCGCGTTCTCCCGAGTCCAATCGGCAGCTACAGGATTGATGATGGCGCTAGAGAAGGCGCTGCTGTTCCGAGGAGCACCGCTGCTGCTCCCTGTCGTGGCGCTCGCACAAGTGTCTGTGGCGCCTGCAGCACCGGTAGGAACCCCCGCCGGGGGGCAGTAGCCACTTCGTGTGATCTCCTCCGAAGACAACCACGGCTTCATGCTATCCGATGAAGCTCGTTGCAGCGAGCCAGAGTGTTGGAGACTCGACGCCTTGCTGCGACGTCCTTCTGCAATACTCATCCGCTGGGCCTGCTGCTGCTGCTTTTGCGGTTGCTTTTGGGAAGGAGGTTGGGGTGGTGACACAGGCTGGGGTGCTGCCGTATCTTTCGGTCCTGCCGTGGTCGTCGTTGTGGCCGCTCCTGCCGCAGTTTCAAGCTGCCGTTGGGCAAAAAGCCGAGCTGCCTCCTCGCTGGTGAGTTGACGGTGGAGAGGGCGTCCATTCGAGCTCATGGCACTACCGGTGCTGACGTTGTTGCCTTTGTCGAGGCTAACTTGATGGCTCCCCTGGTGAGGCGACGTCTTGCGAGCTGCAACGGCAGCGGCTTTTCCACTCTCACCAGCGCAAAAGGTGGAGGAGGACTGCAGCTGCGATGCGGACTGACTTGCCGCCTCCGCCGCCGCTGACACTCGACGAAGTTCATTTATTTCTTCGACCGTCAGGAGACGATGCGGCATGCTGATGGAGCTGCTGGCCGTGCCTCCCCGCGACTGGCTCAGGTGACTTATACTCGCATCTCCACGGTCGTAACTCTGCCGCTTTTGTTGTTGCTGCTGCTGCTGCTGCTGCTGCTTCTGTGGATCGTTGCTACCTGGGGAAGCGGTGGAGATGAAGGCTACCCCACACGGTTCTGGTGGGTCTTTGTCTGTAGCAACTCTGGCAGAGATGAGAAAACCTTTGGAGTAGAGTGTTTTGAGCCCCGCCGTGCCGTCCACCTCGCTGCGAAGGTCATCCTCATCCTCTTCGTCGTGATGCCGCATGCGTGGGAGCCGTTCCAGCTCAGGGTCGTCGCGCGTGTTGAGACTACGCGATACGGCGTCGATCAGCTCGCTAGTAGGCTGTTGCTGCTGCTGCTGCTGAGATGGGCGTAGTAGGGTTGGCGCGGGTGGGCTGAGCGAGTTGTGGGAATTACCCCCACCCACATCGCTCCGATGGCCGGGATGGCGGCGCGGTGGATGCCCTTGATGGCCCATATCATCCACAGAAGAGAAACTCATGCTTGTGGTGGACACAGCAAACCGAGGCGACGAGGCCGCCATTCGTGTCTCTGCTATTGCTCTCCCGTGTTGTCTCCCCTTTGAGAGCAGAAGAGATAGATAGAGAGACGAAAGTAGAGAGGATGAGCCTCTTCCCTCCTCTCTCCCTTTTCTACTTTTCCCCCAGGTGATGGAGAAGTGCACTCTCTCCCGCTGTATAAAATGGAAGAGCCTGTATGCGTGTGTGTGAAAGAGCTCGGAGTTCGGGCCCCACGCGCAGCAGCAACACGAGCGCTACGCAAGAAGTTGTATAGAGAAGAGAAAAAGAGAAACAATACAGGAGGGTCGATGCGATTTACGTCACCAACTGCCTGATCAAAATGAACGTCCTAGTGCGTTCGTGTACGTGTGCTCTCGAAGTGGGAGAGAGGGAGAGAAAGCGAGAGAAGCGGAGGAAGAGCGGAGGGCTACGAGGAGCGGGCCGGCTCTTATCCTCGCCTGATCTGCGCGGGAACGCAGATAAAGAAATGACCCTTTACTATGCCGGATAGGACGTTGGCGATGCGGAACGAAGCATACAATGTATACAAATGTACCGTGAAGGCCGTGTGATACGGGTAGTGATGGAGAAGTAGAAAAAGAAGCACCCACAGTTTATTCCCCCTCCCTAATCGCGAAGAAGAGAGTCGAAGCGTGGTGGTGGTGGGGGGAAGAGACGCGTTGCAGAGCAGGCATGAATCAAGAGGAGGGTCCAAAGGCCACAAGGATCCCCCGCCCTTGCCTCCTATTCGAACATGCACGCCCAGACATGTGTAGGGGATATATATATATACATATATATACGGAGAGAGAGAGACGTGTGCTGCCTTCTTTCGATATACTTCCATCTGCGCTTATCCCTTTACGCGATTGTGTGTGTGTGCTTCTGTTTCGAACCTCTTCTTTCTCTGCTACACGCACAACCTCTCCCTCGAAAAAAATCATCAGGGAAAGGTCGGGGGAGGAGCAGGTTGAATACATCACGTGAGGGAGAAGGTGCAGGGGGGTGGGGGAAAGGGGTCTGGAGGCGATTGTCATCATCATAATACGCCGACGCGTCAGCCGGCCCCTCCCCCGCTCCTTCCACGCGAAAAAACCAAAAGAAAGAAGTGCCGCAGTACGGCGTTCTGTCCTCTCCCCCCCTCTCCGCTGCCTTCGTTTGTCTTTGCCTTAGCACCACAGCACACATCGCAGGAAGAACAACAACAGCAACAGGGAAGAAAAAAAGGTGACTCAAGAGAGAACGACAAACCAACAGGAGGTGGGGGTGGGCGGGGGAGTGAGAGACGGGAGCACCACTTCTCGAGAAGAAAGAGAGACCCAAAACCCGCTTCGATTCGTGTCTCGACCCCCTCGCCCCCCTGCCTAGACTGCTGATGCTGCCCTGGCCAGCATAGGGGGGGGGGGGGAAGGAAAGGAAAGCGGACGGACGGGGGAGGTCCAACAGCAACTCATCGCCTATCCTTCTCCCCCCTCTCCTTTCCTGCGGCTGCCCCCCCTTTTGAGCATTCTTTTCCTCGGTGCATCTCTCCCCCCCTCCTCCTCCTCCTCTTCTTTTTAATTTTCTTATTCTACTACGCGTACTAGAGAAGGCGCACGTACCTATATCCATAAACGTATATATAGATATATACATCGTTAGAAGGAGAGAGGTTACCAATAACCAAACACGTGTGTAGATAGATGTATAGAGATAGAGAGGATGCATGCTGCAGGTGTGCAGCGTAGTGGTGCTCCCCTCTTTCTTCCCCCTAGACGGGGTACCCTACAAATTGGGTCTCGGCAGCAAGGGAGACGCCGCTCGCAGCAGGGGACACGTTCATGAGTCCGTTGGCTGTTCCTCCGTAGGACTCTCCGGTGCTGCTGGGTCGAACGTCTCCACCCCTACTGCCGTGCTGCTCGTCCATGTTGTTGTTGCTGCGGTAGAGCCCATTGTCGACCCCGGGAAGAGTCCACAGCGGGGAGGGCGACTCTCTCGCATGCCCATCGACGTGCTTGTGGTGATGGGGTAGGATGGGGACCGCTTCTCCACCGCGCTGTCCTGCACTTCCTCCCAGGGAGAGCACGGGCAAGCCACGACGAGCAGCTTCTCCGCCATGTGCGGCACCGGGGGTGGATTTCAGAGGCTGGACGCTGGGCGTGGGTGGTGAGAGGGACAAGCCCGTGGCGGAGGCATTCACTACGCCGGACACCATCGGTGAGTCGCGTGCGAAGAGGGCGAGGGGCAGGCGCATCGCAGAGGGCCCGTTGCTGCTCGAGAGAAAGGACGGCGCCGAGCTGAGCGGCTGGTCCCAGTGGAATGGAGGGAGCTTAACCGCGGTCGACACGCCGTCGGCGTCGTGATGGGGCGGTTGCCCCGGCTGTTGTTGTCGCTGAAGGTGATGCTGCTGCCCCCCCCGAAAGGGCGTTTCCTTAAATTTGGTGGCAACGACGGTAGCGGCTGCCGACGTGGGCTTTGGCAACTCCGCCTCCCTGCCCACGAGGTGGCTGGCCAAGCTGCCGTCGTCAACGTGACGCAGCCGTACCGGTACCAGGGTATCCATGCTGGCACCTCTGCTGCTGCTGGATCCCAATCGGTGGCCCAGCGACTGCGGCGCGGGGGCATTCAGAATGTCGCGTCGCCGGGAGAACTCACTGTCGACGACGCTGGAGCTGCACAGGGAAAGACATTCGCTGGACTCATCGCGCTGCGATGACGGGGCCAGCGGCTTGAGCTTGCGACTGATGGGCACGAAGTCCGCGTTCGCATCGACCGAGCCGGCGCTGCTGGTGACACTGGAGTGCTCCGATAGACGTGGGGCCGACATCGAGTTCTCGGTTTCCTCCGAGCCCCTTGACTCTGGCAGAGGGGACGACAAAGCCGTAGAGGTTCCGCTCTTAGTGCGGTGCGGTGGCGGATGCTGTCTTGGCCGCTGGCCACCCCGGTTTGCGTCGCCTCCGCTGTTAGGAGAAAAGCGGGAGGGGGCGTACGGGGCGACCTCCCCGATGCGGCTTCGACCACTGCTTGCACCGCTTCCAGTTTCTATGTCCGACATGGAGCTGGTAAAGGGACTGCCATCGGCATGCGCTGCTGCAGAGCCAACGGGTCGGCTGCAGGGGTTTAGCCAGTCATCGTCGAGCTGCGCCGACTGCGAGAAGGCGCGATGGGCGGCAAGCTTCGAGAGGGGTTGGTGCTCTTCATCGGTGCCCTTCTTTGCGTTCGACGACGAGGACACCGGCGAGCCGCCCTTGCCCTTCCGCATCAGGGCCTCATTCAGGGGTACAAGCCACGCTGGGACATCCGGCGGTGGTGGTGGTCGCGGCGTGGAGGACAACAACGACGACCCGGAGAGGGGAGTTGGGTGCTCCGTGGACGAGATGGTGTGCCGCTGATGCGCCGAGGCGCTGCTGCTGAGGGAAGACACCGTAGCCGTACTGGTGATGCCATCTGGGTTGGGGTCGGGGGTGGGAACGGTTGGGCAAGCAGGCTGGGCGGCGGGTTCGCTCTCTACTGCCGCTGCCTTATGCGGCCCTGCACCGTCTGTGGGGTCAGGAGGGGTAGGTTGCTGTTCCAATGCACCCACCGAAGCTGACACCCCCAATAGGGCTCGCGACGCCTTGTGGAGCTTCGGGTAGGCCACTTTACCGCCGCTGCTGTTGCCGTTGATTTGATAGTGGTGGTGTAGCGAGGAAGAGGACGTTGCCCTGTTCTCAGATCCCAAGATGGGGAGGGGTGATGGAGGTATGGGCGCGGAGAGGATGCTGCGGTCGTTGTCAACCTTCCCGCCACCGACTGCCATCGCCATGGTGCGGGCGGATGCAGAGGCGTACCGTGCAGGTGATGCCGGGCGTGTCGACTCGATGGCGTTGGCAGCCATCTGCTTCCCTGCAGCGACACTCGTGTTTGGTGGGTTCGGTGCTTCACTTCGGTTGGCCCCTCGTTGGATCTCTGGGATGTCGACTACCGGTTCCGTGTGTTGTGCAGGGTTGATCAGTGGCTTGGACGGTAGGGGCGATGATGTTGGGGAGGCATGGGAGGCTGCACTGGTTTTCGACACGGGTGCTTCAGCAACTTCGATGGACAAAGACTTGAGAGGGAGAGGCGGTAGCAAAGGGGGGAGCTGGGAGGGGGTCGCCGTTCGTCGATGTGGAGCTTTTTTCATCACCTCTACCCCCTCGTTCGCCGCTTCCTCGACTGTGGTTGCGGTACCCGCCTCCTGGGCGGCACTGGGCTCCTTCTCCTCCTCCCTCACCTTGTCCTCCTCCTCCTCCTCCATCATGAGGTAGAAGTAGCTACCGAAGCTGCGCAGCGAGCTGCTTAAACTCGTGCATAGAGGCACGTGAATGTTTTTCTCTGCCGCCGTGCAGGGCGGGCGCGCGTCGACCAGCGAAGCTTCGTCCCTCCCCCGTTCTTCAGGGGAGGCGTCACTGCCGGTGCTGTGATTCATCTCTCCTCTCTCCTCCTCCTCCTTCTCTCGTCGTTCTCGGTCCTTCCAACCCCCCCTTTTTTGAAGGGATGGTGGTGGTGCGATGAGCGTGCGCAAGGCGGCGGGCAGTGCCGTTGATGAGGGCAACGAACGCCAAAAGAAGGGGTGGGGGAGAAAAGAGACGACGACGACGACCACCGCCGCCTCAGAGGGAGAGAGAGAGAAAATTTGAAAAGGAAAAGAATTGCTTATATATATATATATAAGAATATACGCAAGGGCGTTGACCAATAAAGTAAATAAATATAGATGCGCTAACAAAAACAAAAAGGCCACGTGGTCCGTGTGCGTGTGAGGGAAAAAAGAGAAAAGAAGAGGAGCTGTGGATGGTGATACGTCAAGAGAGAGGGAGAGAGAATGGGGGAGGGGGGCGGAGGGGGGAGGAATGAAGAAAAATAATAATAAAAAAGAGGGCAGAGCAACACCACACACACCGATAGGCTCTCTCTTTCCCACACCGAAGAGGAGGTAAGGTAAACGAATACGACTGGTAAGAAATTGGTATTACACCACCACCACCACCACAACAACAACAACAACGACAACAAGAAGAAAGTATGCACAAGAAATTAAAAAAAGGGGGAAAAAAGAAACGCAAAGGATCGCCAACCGGAGAGGGAGAGCGGAAAAGAAGAGTGGATGATTCTTTACTTTTTGAATATTTTTGCACGTCTACAGGGAAGGAAAGGACGCAAGTATTTGTGTATGATGACCGTGGCCGTTCCTTTCCTCCTCCCTCCCCCCCTTTCACTGGCTAACAGACGTAAGAAGGCGCAAACAGAAGAGATACAAAGGGAAGGCGAGACGTCGTTCGGCCTCCTCTGCCGCTGCCTCCGGTCCTCCTTTGAAAACGAGACCCCCCCAAAAGCGTATTAATTCGGCTTGACGAATAGAGAGACCGCACCCTTCACCCCGCCACGGTGAACAGAAACGTTTCTCACCACCTGAGGAAAGAAGGAAAAGCCGATGAAAGGAAGGATATGGTGGCGATGGTGATGATGCTTGGCAGAGAGAGAGAGAGAGAGAGAGAGAGAAAGAGAAAGAAAGAGAAAAAGAAATCTTTCGAAAAAAAGAAAACAGGCAAGAGAAGATTTGTAAAGAGGGGAACACCGAACACGAAATGCGTAATTTCCTTTTCTTCTCCGGAGCACGAACTCGTTTTAGTTTTTTTTTTCGGCTTCGTTCCTGGGGATGACGCACTTATTGCGGTGAGAGAGATACACAGAAGATGGTGGTAGAGTGTAAAGATGGGCTATGTATAAATATGTGTGTGCTGATATGGCAGAAGGCGAGGGGGATAGAGATGACTTTGCAGACACGCAAACGAACACACACACACACATACATACACCGTAATAATAATATTAATTCGATGAAGATAAAGCAAGAGTACGCGTTCAAGAGAGAGGGAAGAAGAGAAAAAAGTCAGCGGCTAATATGTGCGAGAAGTAAACGATGACCACTCCCACGAAAAACAGCGAATGGGAGGGGGAGAGGGCTGGGAGGGAGGGAGGGAGGGGGGGGCTGGAGGAAGAGGGAGAGCGGTAAGAGAACGATGAACTGCAAAGACGGAAAGAGGATGGGGAGGAGGGAGGAGGTATATCCCGTGGCAGCACTTTATAGAAGGAGCAACAACACCAATAGCTATATATATATATATGTGTGTGTTTGTGTGTATAATGACAGGAGGGTGCTCACCATACAGACAACCTGTTGTGAACGAAGACGAAAAAAAGAAAAAGGAGAGCGAAAGAAACCCCACCAGATATAGGCAGGCACAGAAAGAAGAAAGAGAGAAAGGGGTGTGTGTGTGTTCACATAAAAAAAAGGGATGATGCAAACGAATAAAAAGAAATAAATCAATAGAGAAAGGAGAGAGAGAGAGAGGGGGGGGGGGGACGAGCGGATGAGTAAAAAAAATTACAAAAGGGAAATCCTTCCAACACGAAAAAGAAGGGCGTTGCCCACCTGCCCTCCTCTTCCCTTTTTTTTAAACACACACTCACGCCTCTCAAAAAAAAAAAAAGGACCTGAAACGCTCGAACGTCGGCGGTCTAATGGAGAGGACGTGTCTGTGTGTGTGTTCTTCAGACTGTATAGGTATATAAATATATATATATATATAGAGAGAGATATGCTGCTGTGTCGTGCCGTCCTCTTCTCTTCCCACCCCTGCCGTTTCCTTCTTTTTTCTATCTTTATGAGGATGATGGTGTCTCTTAAGCACTTTTCTCCCTCTGTATGCGAGAAGCGGACGGACGGAGGGTAGGTGGGGCGAGAAGGGAAGGCGATGGCGTGCAAGAAAATGTTAAGGGAGAGCGGGGGCAGGTAGGACCACGCGCAGAGAGAGAGAGAGAGAGGGGAGAGGAGAGAGAGTTACTGGTTCAAGAGACCGGAAAAAGAGGATTATCCAATGAAGATGCGTAGATGCAGCTTCCTGGAGGGAAGTAAAATATGTGCGTAAGTGAGGTCAGAGAGAGGAAGCGAATGTGTGTGTATGTGTGAGGGAGAGGGGGGGGAGGAGGGTGTAGTGGTAGATCAAAGGAAAGAACGAGGGAGAGAGAGAGGCGGTTCCGGCATCACCGCAAGGGATGAGCGATCATAGAAACATGACTAAAAGAAGAACAAAGTGCGTAAAAATTTTCTCTCCTCCCGCCACCTGCGATATTCTCGTGGATGAAAGGTGCTCTGGTAGTGCCGCCTGAAGAGGGCGAAGGGGATGGGGAGGGGCTCAAGTATGTGTCTGAGCGAGTCGATACGGGTGCGCATATCCATGCGTACACGCAGGGCGATCGCGACGACGACGACGACCACCACCACTACAGCGGGTAGTCGGAGTGACACTCGTTTTCCACGTCTCTGTCCCTTCCCATTATTTTTTGTTTTAGTTCGATGTTCTTCTTCTCAATTTTTTTTTCATATTTCCTGTGGTTTAGGGCTTCATGTTGCGTAACGCCATCAGCGTCGCCTCCGCCGCGGAGCTCTCGGCATCACGGCGGCTGCTCCACCACCGTGGCGCCTTGAAGCGGGCCACACCACCTTTCTTGTTCAACAGGGGTAGCTCCACTGTAGCTAAATAGTAGCGTGGTCCACGGCGTTGCCCATTCTTACTGTTCCGCGCATTGTGGGCCCCAACGAGGCCCAGTTGTTCCAAGGCATCTGCCGGCAGCTCCGCTTCGACCTTTTCCTCTAGAGTGAAGATGCAGCTCTTGGCGATGGGAGTGTAGGGCCAACGGCGCTGGCACTCCTCCTCCAACTCCTTGCGCACAAACTGGAGCTGTGCCATACGTTTTTTGTCCTCCATCAACTCCTTGGGAGGAGCGGTGATGACGTTACCGCTGGTGCCTTGGTGTAGACGTGCGTTGCCGCCACCCCGACCCACCACAGCTGCCGTTCCCCCATCTTTGCCCCCACCATCCGCGGCTGCCGTTGCAACGGCAGCCGCGGCACCGGCTTTCTCTGCGACTGCCGCTGCTGACGGGACAAGACAGAAGGGCGAGGCTGCGTTGTTCTTCTTGAGGTCCCGCTTTGCGAAGCCGGTGAGACTGCCATCGTGGAGGTGGAACACCTTATTTTCCTCCATGAGCTCCTTCACTGCCACCCACGCAAAACGCAGTCGGTCTAGTTGAAGATAGTGGAAGTACTGGAGTTTCTCCTTCGCCTCGTAATGCACCAGAAAATGGTTATGGCCGGGCAGCAGAGAAAAGTAGGCGGTACTATTCGTGACGGTCGTCTTCGTGGTCGCCCCAGCCGCCCCCCGCGTCGCCGGTGCATGGGCCGGGCGGTGCACGGCACGGTGGTCACCCTCCACTTTCGAGCGGGTGATCACCTTCGGCCCTCTTGGCGTGGGCAGCGTGAGCGACTCGGTGCGGTAACACAGCTCGGCGTGCTGGGGAATTATTAAGCTGCTCTCCTCAAAGAACTTGTCGAACACCGGGAGAAGTCGCAGCGCTGCCTGGACATCGTCGTAGGGGATGTCACAGGGATCCTCTGCATTGGAGGGTGCGGGCGAGGCTGTCGCGGCAACGGCGTCGGCCGCCTCACTGCTGTTACCGCCCTCCCTTCTCTTCTGGACGGGACCTCGGGTACCCTTCGGCAACCATTCTGCGAGTTCGTATACCGGCAGCAGCCAGTGCAGGGCACTAAAGAGAGATACTTGCGTGAGGCTTGAAGAACTCGACGAAGGCGCGGCGGCAGCGACCTCGTCGTCCTCTTCGATCTGTTTGGCAAATGTGATAGGGTACGCAAGCGGCTCCTCGGGTCGGGGTGGTGCCGCAGTGGCCGACGCGGCGGTAGCGACTTGCGTCATCGTGAGTGTACACACGGGGAGGGGGAAGGGAGGGAGAGAGAGAGATGGGACGTGTATCGCTGTCTACGGCAGGTAGGCACCCTGATTGGGTAGTCGTCGAAAGAGGAAAGGGATATCCGCGAATTTGTGCACAAGGGAAGCCAAATATCCTCAACACCCTCCATGTTCAGTATCATTACCACCACCATAACAAACAATAAGAAAATACCAGAAGAAAGGATAGGTGGAAGGAGAAAGTATATATATGAGAGAAGTGAAAAAGTCCATCTCCGGAGTGCTATTCTCCTCCTCGTCGTTGGAGGGCCTTCCCCTCCTCCACTCCCCTCTTCCTCCTACTCCTTTTTGTCTAACACCTCTACACCATCCATGGGAGAGAGAGTTTCAAGCAGGAGGTCGGGGGCAGAGGGATTGGGGGAGCGGGAGAAGCGAATGGGCAGCAGCAAAAACTTACTATCCGAGAGGAAGAAGCGAGGAAGAGGGGAAGGAGAGTAGTAGTATCGAAGAAATGAGGGCCAGAGGAACGAGAAAGAGGGGGGAAAAAAAGATGACTGCAGTTCAGAGCCGTCGTCTCTCTTCCCCTCTTCGTTTTCGCGTTCTCCGACACATCCCCCTCTCTCCCTTCTTCGTGCTTGTTTACTCGACGGGCTCTCCCCCCCTCCTCCTCCTCCATAAAGCAGAGCAACCTCATCTTGGTCCCTCCGCCTCGTCTTCCCCATAGATGCTCAGAGGCACTGGTGCCTTCATCTATTTCCACACAGTCTCACTTCGAATTCGCTCTCGCTCTCGGTGTATGTGTCGTTTCTGCAACGCTTCTTCTCTTTGTTTGTTCTCTCTCCACTAAAAGAGGAGAAGGATCTCCTTCCCACTTCGCTAGCCCCTCACACATGCGGTACGTTCAAGGGATTCCTTTTCCTTCTCTCTCTACATATACACGCATATGTATATATATATATGCCTGTGTGCATCATTATCTCACATCGCGAGTGATAGCCCTGGTCCGACGCAGCTCTTCTGCTTTTCTCACCCGCTTCTTCTTCCTCTCCGCTTTGCCTCATTGCCCTCTCCCATCCTTCTCTCTCATCGGTCTTTCACGCGTTTCTGAAGCGACAAAGAAAAGTGGAGAGGGGTAGGGAGGGAGGGAGGAGGAGAAGCAAAGCGTAAGGTGAGCCGTACGGTCGACTTCTTCATGGCCCCCTTCCTCTCCTCTCCCTTATACATACACACATATATATATATATATATACGCAAGTCAGAGAAAGAAGAGATGTACGTCGATGCAAACATACAGAGACGCACCACACGGACGAAAGATGTGTGTCAGGGTTGGTGAGGGGGAGCGGGGGGCCCATCCGCCCTCCTATGAGTTCGCCTTTCCTGCACAAGATCGACGGCCGCCATCAAATGGAAACTAAGTTATGGGGAGTAGATTCAGAAATACCAATGCACCGCGAGCAGTTTGTTTCACGTGTGTGGGTGGCGGGGATGGGGGAAGGATGGAGGGCAAAGGGGATAATATGTGTGTAACCGCACCATCCAGCCAAGGAGCCCTCCCTCCCTCCTTTCCTCATCCCAACCAGTACCGCTGCATAAATACACACTCCATCCCACACCCCCACACGCGTGGTGAAGGAGAGCGTGGTGGGAAGCGACGATGAAAGAGGAGTGACGCAGCAGAGTCAGCTGCGACACAGCGTGCCCTTCGTGAGGTCGCAAAACCTCACCCACTCCTCTTCGCCTACCGGCTGCCCTTCCTGCACATTGGCCAAGAGAAAGTCATCAGGTAGAAGCTCTGGCAATACGCGGGTGCGCAGACGGTTCGCGGCAGCGGTATAGAGTGGATTACTGGTGAGGTTATCGGGGGGCACCCCATTATAGAAGAGAGGCGAGTCCACCGCAGTCAGGCGGCCCCCATACCAGGACGGGATGAAGTCATCGTAAATGTACTCGGCAAGGGCGTCTCGCAGGGCATAGTTTGCCTTGTTCACCTCTCCGCCCGTGGAAGAGGCATCTTCATCGCTCTCGTGCACTGACGCGGCCTGTGTTGGTGGTGGTTGGCTTGTGTCGTTGCCCAGATCATCGAGCGTGGCCTTGTTCGTGGCGGACAACAGGAGAATTTTCTTCTGCGTCTGCGGGTCTAGCCACATCCGAACCAGCTTGAAGAGTGTGTTGAACACAAATCCACCGTTAACGATGATCATGCGGCTCATGTTCTCCGGATAAAAGCTCTGGCCCATCATCGAGAGCGAGTGAAATAGCTTGAACGCCTTCTTGTATTTGCTGGACGTCACGTGTGTGAGCTTCACGCAGCCCACGTCGATCAGACACGTGACACCCCCACCGTTGTCCACGAACGTTTCGCCCGACTTTGCGACCGTGCCGGTGTTGATGTGCAGGCCTTCCCGCAGGATGTGCTGCTGGCGAAAGTTTAAGAGGCGCGATAGTCGGCGGCCCTTCTCCAGCGTTCGGAGATACAGGCGGGGGAGCAAACTTGTATACGGTGCGGTGACGGAGTGGAAGTCTGGGTTGCGCGCATCGAACGCGCCCTCCTCGTAGGGCCAGCGCTTCTCCAGCATGGCCAATTCTTTTGGATTGGGGCGCTGGTAGAAGATCACGTGGCCGCTCTTGTCTACACCGCAGTTCCAGGCCGCCCAGCCAGCCTGCAGGAGAGGCCGCGTGAGCTTTACTTTGTCTGCGACGGTCGTGCCTTTCACTTTCATCTCCGCCATCACCTGCTGCAGGAGCTCCTCCCCGTCGAGACCATTGAAGATCGCAGCCACCTCACGATCCCACAAAATGGTATTCAGGGCGTACTTCTCTCGGAACGCGATGTAGTGCAGAATGTCCTGCGTGGCAAGGCCGACATCCATATGGCGAGCGATAAGGAAACGGTAGATGATGTCGCAGTCAGATAGCTTGTGGACATCAGGGATGGGCAGGACCTGCTGGAGCTGGCGTGGGTTTCGGATCGTGAGGTTCTCCGGATACATGAGATGCTCTTCTCCGCTTCCTTTCGTTTTCTTCTTGTGCCCATCGGTCCGATCTGGCTCGTACGGCAGTATCCCTTTCGCATCGATCTCTTGCTGGTAATGGAGAAGCCGCTCGAACACTTTGCGATTGGCAGACTGATGTTCCGCTGTGATGCGTTGCAGCATGCAACAGTGGGTTTGCTGTGTCACATCGTGTTCGTACTGCTTCCTGCACGTCTCAAGGGCTGCCATGGGAATTCTGGTAAAGGTGAGGATAGCGAAAGCAAAAAATAAAAATAAGTGAGCAGTGTATGTATATATAGGAGGAAAATATATATAGAGAGGGGGTCGATCGGTGGCGGTGCACACCTGTAATAGACGCGGATGCAAATAATTGGATACCTCCCTTAGCGCTAATGTAGTCACGGTGCGTGTTTGCGAGAGATAAGGGAGAGAGAATGAATCGAAAAGAGAACAGCAGAGCTTCTTCCTAGAATCCTCTGTCTCTCGCTTTAATTTGCTTTCTTCAACGTTCACTTTCTCATGCGCAGCGGGAGAGTAGGTGTGAAGGTCCGTTGGGTACGTCCAAATACACATGTATGTTTACGTTTGTAGATTTGCGGACAGTGGAAAGGGCAGCGGAAGAGCTGATGATTCCCCCTCACAACGAAAAAAAGCGGGATGAAGGAGAGGAGAAAGAGATGACAAAAGGGAGAAGAACCAAAAAAAACGTTTGGCAACATGAAATGGCAGGAGGATAGGAGGAGGGGAGGGAGGGCGTCATTAAGAATCGGAAATGTTGAAGAGAGAGATAGAGAGAACTTCTTCTCTCCCCCTCCCATTCCTTTCACCTTTCCGTGCCGGCTCCTACGCTTCTCTCCCAAGATTTCTTTCGCTCCACCGTCCATACCTCGTGATCTAGCCTCTCTTCCCCTCTTTCTTTGTTCAAATAATAAATTAACACGTATCAATTCTGTACAGGCCTGCGGTCTCTTCTGTCCTCCCCTCCCCCCATTTGGGATGTGGGAGGAGGAGGGGGGGACAGAAGAGAGAAAAAAATCCCCATGCCCTGAAGGGCCCACCGCTTGCAATAATATATTTGTGTATGTATGTAGGGGTGCGTGTCGCACACGCTTACACACAGGAGCTTCAATCAATGGGCAGGATATATATATATATATATGTATCCTAGTACTGAGTGAGTTTCTTTTCGTCGGCTTTTAATGCCTTCTTCATCTGCAGTTCCTCCCCCCCTGTTCGCCAGGGACCTACAACAGGGCTGGGTGGGAAAGCGTGCAAGAGATGGGTGGACTTCCAGCGGAGGTGACGACTTCTTTTCTTTTCTTTCTCTCTCTCTCTATAATATAAAAAAGAGAGGCTGTCTACATCCCGGCGAAACACCACAATAGAGAGAGAGAGAGAGACCGTAGCGGCATGCACACTGTCAACTGCAGCACGGTCCATGAAAATAAGAGGCAGCAAAAAGTATAAATATAAATATGGAGAGAGACAGAGAGGTCAGTGCACACCGCCGCCTCCGCATTGATCCATCCTCGATCGCCCCCACCCCCCTTCTCCATTTCCCGCGCATCACAGTCCTCGGCTGTCCATTAGTCGTATATCCCCTCCTCCCTCGCCACCCAGGAGGAGGAGGTAGAGCACAGAGATCATCGAACAGATCATCACCAGCGGCACCACCACCGCTTGGATGCTGTTCACATTTTCTGCCGTGAAGACGGTGTCCTGGAGAAGCTGAAGAAGACGTTCGATCGCTTCCAAGGTGGGTGGGCCGTGGTGCTGCACCAAGTCGGTCGCGGTCGCACAGGCGCTCCCCGCCTTCTCTGAGAGTTGTAGGGCAGCCACTTTCACTTGCCCACTGGCCGTCTTCGACTGATCCGCAATCCAGTTGAGCCGCTCTTGGCGGCTCCGAGAGAGAACGGTGTTGCTGAGGGCGGCGAAGGTGCCAGAGGAACCGCTGCCGCTGTACGTGCCGGAGGATCCTGTGGTGCTGCGCCGTCGGAGCGCTAACGTGTTGGGAGGGGCGGAGGAGATGTCGCGCACGTGCATCGACCAGTCGCGGACGTCGGCATCCTCATCGGCCACTCCACGACCTCGAAAAGATTGAAAGAGTTGGTTGAAGAGGCTCCCGGTCACCGCCGTCACCGCCGACGACGTGTGGTTGCTGTGGGGTTCACTCTCCTGGCTCAGCCGTGCAGAGGCGCCCTGAGGCGCTGAGGTCGATGCTAGGTTGGTGTTGCTGCCGCCCCCGTACTCCCCACCACCATCTCTGCCTGCCGCCTGTGCCGCCGTAGCATGAGGAGCTTCCAGCGAGTTGGCTCTCTGTAGGCTTCCTCGGGAAGGCAGCAGTGGACTGTAGGGTCCGCGCAGCGGTGGCTCGAGAGGCAATCCAGCGATACCGGCCTCGGTGCCTCCCCGCAGTGGCGACAGGAAAGACGTGTGGTCGTACGGGACACTTTCGGAGGAGCTTCCACGGGTCTCGGCCGAGCGGGCAGCCGCCAGCTCAGCGGAGGCGGGGTCGAGTGTCGCCGTACGCGTGATTTTCGCATCGCGGGGGGTACGCCAACGGAAGCTTTGGTTGCCCATCGCCGCATCCGCGATGGAGTGGTCGTGAGGACGAGGAGAGTTCACCGGAGCGGGGGAGCCTTCGGCTACCGAGTTGCGCGAAGGCGTGATGGGACTCGAAACGGTGTCGTCCAGCAGGGCAAGACCGCGACCTGACAGGAAGCGAGAATGTTCGTAGACATAGTCCTCTCCTTGACCCTCGTTGGTAGAGGTGGAGGGGATGCTGTCTCCCTGCAGACCATCGGCCTCCAGCCTGTTCGTGCCGGAAAGGGTTTTGGCGACCGATGCCGTGCCGAGACGCTGCAGTGCAGCTGGTGGCCGAGCCGACCAGGCCGCGGCGTCCCTTTCCGCACGCACACCGCTCTTCAAAAGGAAATCATATGAAAGACCGCCACCATGGCCGTTGCGATCGCCGTGCAGCTGCTGGGAAGGGAAAGAGCCTTGCCAGGATTGGGGTGACTGCCGGTCAAGTTGTGATGTTTTCCCAACACACCCGTCTGCTGCCGCCGCTTTTCCATTCGTGGAGAAGCAGGGGGTGGCAAGCGCTGCTTCTGCGGAAGACAGGCCGGCCGACGGCGGAGGAAGAGGAGAGCTGTAGTTTCCGCCAACTGCCCGGTTGCCACCCCGCCCGTCACCGATGCTTCGCTGTGCGTTAGACTTGGGCCCTACCCGCAAAGGCAGCACCACGGCACCAGCCCCTTGGCGCGTCTCCTTGAACATCCCCCGCGCAGCGACGCTCACGCGATGGTGACGGCTGGCGGCGAAGGAGGGTGGAACCATGTATGGGAAGTTCGTGATATCGCTGTTGTGCCGAGAGCCCGCCCCTCCTGTGCCTGCCTTCGACGCTGCGGCAGCAAGGCTCATCTGCGCGCGTACCCCAAGAGAAGTCGCGGAAGAGGTGGCGGCATGGTTGGGGAAAGGAAGGTCCGCATAATAGTACTGAAAAGCCAGCGCTGTGATGGGCGACGGCGCCATGACATCGAAGGCTGCCGCACTTCCACCGTCGTCTGATTTCCACCGGACAAGCTCACCCAACACCGGTGACAACACTCGACGCGGCTCCAGTAGTGCATCCGCAGGAGGGCAGTATACCGCAACGTCGTGGCGCGTCCCTCTCCAGTTGCGTTCGCGCTTCCGCTCCAACTCAACGATGACACGCTCGGTACGGTCCAGCCACTCGTGATAGGCGTGCTGCTCCTTAGCCAGCCACTGACGCGCCTTTTCTACGCATTTGTTTTCGTCTCCCAGAGGAGCGTAATACACGTAGAAGGTGGGCCGCCGCGAGATCGAAGAGGGAGAGGACCACTGCCGTTCGTTGGGATCGCCGTTCCCGTTGTGGGCGCTCTTACTCTTCGCTCCACCACCCTGCTCGTCATCGTCATGCTGGGTATCAGGGAAAATAAAGGCCTCACCACTACCTTTCCTATCCTTACCAGCACCGGAACTAGATTGGGTGGCGATGATGCTGGGACCGGCAATGCCCGTGACATCCTTTTGGAGGTGCTCCGCGTGGCTGAGTCGTGCGTCTGGCGCGGTGCTTCGTAGAGGCGGTCGCTGCTGCTGTATTGAGGGCGTGCTCCGGGGGTGACTGAACGGCCAGTCCTGAGAGACCTCGAGGGAATCGATCGTGCAGGTGCTATCGCGCGCAATACTGAGAGCAGTCCGCTGATCCAGCGCGCTGCCATCCTCCGTGTCGCTCGGGTCTCTTACCTGTGCGGAGTACCGCTGCCGTCGGGCGGAGGGGGCATCGACAAGGTCACCGGGGCGGATTCCTCCGGCGGTCGCGCCGTCGCTAGCCACGATTGTTACAGAAGGTTCCGTCCTACCTGCCTTCGACGGACGCCGCGATTGTCGACGAGGTGGATCGTGCTGTTTAGGGGCGAAGACAGTGGTGGCGCCGCGTGTGGGTGGTCTACTGGAGTCGTCGGTGGTGCTGTTGCTGTTGCCGCGTACATGCCCTGTCGCCAGTCTTTGCGGGGGCAAGTCGTATCCATCGGTCATGCGAGCGTCGTTGCTCTGCTGTCGTGTCTGCAAGGGGCCCTTCAGCGATCCTTGCCCATTCCTGGAGGTCGCTTTGGAGGGCAGGAGCTTCCGCGGCGCTAGGGAGGCCATCAGCCGGTCCAGCACGTGGGGACAGTCCACCTCCATCAGAAACGTCCGTCGCTCACCGGGGAGCAGCACGCAGTCCGCCAGCTCTTCGCGTACCAAGATCGGCCGATTGTCCAGTTCCGCCATGCCGGAGCCCCCCACGGGACCGCCTCCGCTCTTCTTTTTGGCCGCGTCGAGCATCGAACCGCCGTCAGCCAAGACGGGCGGGAAACCATAGTCGAGCCACCGCCTCCGCGAGGCATCGACAATGTCGGCACTCATCGCTTCCTTACCCCACATCGTGGAAGGGGTGCGCTGCAGAAGGCTGGGGTGATGTGAGTGTGTTGGCCCTCCTCCTGCGGTGCCGCCGCTGACGACAGGGGGAGACGCAAAGCCTGCATGGTCGGTGCCGGGTGGGTTCCCCACAGCAGCTCCGTACAGAGGAGAGTTACCAGAGGGCGACAGCTCTGTTTCTCCGCAGGGACCACGGTAGAAGAAGAAGTGTGGGTGCGAAGATCGAAGGGACACAATCAGGGAGCACGGCTCATCGCGATCTGGGATGCTACCGTCGATACGACGGCTCTCGATACTGGGGTGGCCACTACGCTGTTGCCGTGAGCCACGACCCTCATGCCGACCACTGGCATTGGTGATGCTGACACCCACCTTACCTTCCTTAGTGATGAACTGTGTGACGCAGATGCACGACATGTCCTGAGGTGGAGGAAGAGGGCGGATAGGTATGGGCAGAGAAAGAGAGGTGACACCGGTCCGCAGCAAGGAAAATGCTGTTCCGAATGCAAGAGCGACTCGTCCTGCTCGTCCCGCCTTTCCCTTTTCTCCCTCTTTCCCACCTCTCTTCCTTGGCGAGTAGTTCGATCGTGCTGCCGTTTACCGCAATCTCTCTCTCTCTCTATAGATAGATAGATGAATAAATATAAATGCAGAAGGAAGGTGAGCTCACCGCCCCTCTTGGGAAAACAAGAGAACGAGAGAGTTGCCCTTCACTTCCCTAAAGAGACGCGAAAAACAGGCACTCAAGTGGCGTTTCCCTCCCTGTTCTCCGTTCACCCTCTAACGAGATCGAGGCACTTTGTGGGTACGTGTGTTTGTATACATACATACCAGTCTACGCATTCCTGTGTAGAAAGGTTGGCAATACCCCTTCTTTTCCGCCAACGAAGGACAAAAACAGCAGCAAACACACGGAGAGAGAGAGAGAGATGAAGATGGAAGCACAGAAGTATCCAGAAAAGGGAAGGAGCATGCGATGCACGCAACTGCGTGCTCGGAGGGATGACGACGGTGCTGATTCCTCTCTCTCACATCCTGCACCGTTACAAGCGACCCGCAAAAGAAAAAGTGTTGTGTGGCGGTGGTGGGAGAAGCCTTGGTTGGTGACGGTCGCCGAGATGGACACTTGAGTGTATGTGTGTGTGGATGGGGGTGGTTGCTAGGCGCTGTACTGGCGCATTCGCTCGCAGCGCTTCGCAACCACCCACACGAACCAATCGTGCACAGAGCGACAAACAGTCCATGAGAGCCATCCGCGTTGACGAGTTCGGGGCGATGCTCCGTCTTTTTTTCTCGTTTACATTTGTTTGGAGAGGAAAGAAAGAGAGAGAGCGATAGTGTGTCAAGACACATACACACTCACACACATAGCTAATGGTACACACAGAGAAATACACAAGCCTCGCCTCTCCGTTCCGGTTATGGCCCATCACACCCGTAATAGCGTACGTCGGTGTCTCACGATGAGGTGCGCCGCTATTGCAACAGGAGGTCTGGGAGTGAGGATTCCATGATAGAAGGCATTCCACCAGGATCGATTTGGTGACGGGGAGAGAGCGCTTCGCTAGCCCGCCGGAAATCGCCCCAACTCAATTTATTCGCTTCGCGGTGCGTTAGCGCCTGTACACTCACCTGTCCATCCCCCCCCTCTCCCACAAAAATCGGTGATTCCATTGATCAGGCACTCCTCGCCGTTTATTCCTCTTCGAGGCGAGCGTGCATCCACTGTTCAGCGGCTACCTGGCGTAAGAGGGATGCCCGCGTAGGTCGAGGTGTGCTTCGCATGGCGCGGGAGGGAGTGTGGAGGGCGTCGGAAGGAACCCCATCCGAAACGGATGGCGGCATCAGTGTTACGGGGGAGCGGTGATGGGAGTCGCGCCGATCGTGGGCGTGGATGGACCATGGAGGGGGCGAATTCGCGGGCGAACGGGGCGACACGACCGTCGCTGCCCCATCCTGCTCGGCGGCACTGCACCGCGATGCTTGCTTCGTAGCGGAGCGCGTCGAAGACGAGCGGGAGAGTCCACTCGCTGGCACAGCGGATGAGAGGACTTTATGCGGTCGATTCGATTGCTTTGGTGTGGACCGATACTCGGGTGGATCTATCGAGAGCACATCCATTTGCACGCGAAGCAGCACATCCATGCCGTGCGGCCGCAGCTCCCAACGGCGCCCCTGCTGCCCAACGGTTGGTCCGCTGAAGAGAAGCTGCGCTTTGGATCCGTCAACGGTGAGCTCGCCATCCACCAGAGGCCCCGTGGTGCGTGTATCGGCGCCGGCGCCTTCGACGTTGGGATCGAGTACCAGCCGGAGAGAGGCGAATACGTCGGGCTGCGCCGTGCTCATGGTAGCCGCTGTTGCCCATCTGGGGCTGTGCTGGTCACAGCTCACGCGCTCTTCTGGCGACGAGGGCCGGCCTTGCGAATCAGCGAGGTGAATGGCACGAAGCTGCTCGACAGCCGCGAACGCGCACGCCTTTACGCCTCCCGTGACTTCACGGCGAAAATCGTCGAGGTCTCGCACAACTCGATGAGCGAGGGTGCGGAGCTGTGCGGCGTCCGCATCCCGCATCTGTCGCACCAGCTCCTCCACCGAGCGACACCGCGCCTCAAGGGTTGCCCGCTCCACGCTCCACCGTTCCGCTTCTGCGGCGTGGTGTCGCTGCAACTCCTCTACGTGCGCGCGCAGATCTAACGACGTGAGTGACGGCGTGCGGCGTGGCGTGCCCACGCTGGAGGATGGCTGCACCGCTGACGCATCCCGACGCACGAGCGGAACTCGCTTCGATGAGGCCGAAGGGGAGGGTGGGCGAGAGGCCCTTGACGATGCGGCTCCCACACTGCTGCTGCCTAGCAGACACGAAGTTTGGCACGCCGCCTCGCGGAGCCTCTCCCATTCCTGTTGCTGGCGTTCCGCAGCGGCGGTGGTGTTCTGAAGACGTTCTCTGGCACTACGCAGTGCGGCTGCGAGACTCTCTTGGGTTTCTTGAAGATCGCGAATACGCCGCTCCCGTTGCCGCAGCGAAGCCGTCAAGGCTGCCTGCGCACACTCCTGACGCTGTAACCTTTCCTCACGCTCCGCGATAGTGCGGCGCAGGGCCGCCATCACATCCCACCAAGGTTCCTCGGCGCCGCACAGAGCCGCCGCCGACACTGCTCTTTCCGACGGTCCCACGGATGGACCCGACGGAGGTCGCTGGGGTGCTGTGGGGGAGGGGAGGGGGTTCACCACCGCCATGGTGAAGTCCTTCTCCGCCTTGTCCCCCGCTATCGTATCAGCCAGGCAACCAAGTGATGATTCGGCGTCACCATCCGAGCCTTTCCCCGCTACCACGTCTTCGGTTTGCCGCCCACGCGACGCCGGTGTGTTAGCCTGGCCACCTTCGCTGACGGCAGCGGTGCCGCCACCGGTAGCACCCCGGTGATGTTGCTTCGCTGGATGTTCGTTGGCGCGTCGACGGCCCAGATCGCAAGTATGCTGTTGCTCCTCTTGCCATTCAACGCTGTGGTGCGCCTCTTCCTCCTCCTCCCGCTGCTGCTGCTTAGGTCGCCGTGGTGCCGCTGCACGCGTCCTGGGGTGGTGGGCACACGAAGCTTCCACCGACCTGATATGAAACAGCTCGTGATAGAGGTGCTCGTTGAAGTGGTGGGCAAAAAAATGAACCCAAGCAGCGTGGGCACTGCGCGACGACGTGCGCAGGAGCAGTGGAGGATGCGGAAGAAGCGTGGCATCGTGTTCGTTGCCCTTCCCTCGCCATCGAGAGAAGAGGAGCGGGTCAGAGGTGAAAGACGTCGACGTTCGGGCTGCTGCGTTTATTCGATGCTCAACCGCGGCCGTCTGGCGATGGAGAAACCCAAACAACACAAACTCGTCTGTGCTGTCGGAGGTGACGAGCTGGGCGGCCACGGTGCGAAACGTGGCCGTGTGAACCGCAGCTAGCGAGATGTGGCTCTGCCGTCCCTGTTGCTGGTGATTCTGATAGTCGTCGAGACCTTGATCAGCTGCGACTTTTTCGACAGCGGTGCTCGCAGCCGCTGCCCTCTTGAAGTCCGGAACGAGGAAGGCTAGAGAAGTGTAAGGGAGGGCCATGAGCAGCTGTTCTTCCGCGAACTCCACGTAGGCACCCTCGTTGGGGTATACATAAATGCCGTGGTCGTCCGCCATTAAAAAGCACGTGCGCCAGGAGCCTCGAAGGATGGGGGTCTGCGACCCCTGTCGCGCGTGCTCTGGGTGCGTGTCTCCCTGATGACACCTCTGCCTCCGATGCGAGACAGGAGAAGAGCTGCGGGGCCGACGGCTGCCACGCCGTCGGTGGTGTACGTACTGAGACACCTCTGTGATAGGAGAGGACATCCTAGGACGACTCCCCTCCCAACTCTCCCTTTCCAGAGGCCTCGCTTCCTTTTCCTCGATGGCCAACGCGTCTGTCGCGACATCGCTGCCGCCGCTGAACCACACCGCCATCATTCCGCACATCACCTCTGCGTCAGCGCCGCGCCGCTGCCGTGACGGCGGGTTCCACAGGGACGGCAACCCGTCGATACTTTGTACCAGAGAGTCGGCTGATGGCTGCATGGCTGAGGACGTCCGCCTTTCGTGCAGGAGGGGCAGTGGCGGTACAAGCGGAGAGCGCGGCCGGCTGTCCGCCACAAGTTCCTGGGCGGCTGTCCGCACTGCTTTGGCTCGTCGAGCTTCCAAGTGTGCGCACGGCATAGACCCACCAAGGAACGACGGGGAGGAAAAGCCATGGCGATGCCGAGCACGCGCATCCCTCTCTCGAGAGATGCCACGTGGTGCATTACCACGATGTGTGGCGGAGCGTCGTCTTCTCTTCTCTTCCACCTCTCTTTTCTCATCCGCTTCGGCCCAATTCTGGTGGCGGTTCTCGATATTCGAAGTCTCAAGGTGCTCCTCCACGTCGATGGCGGTGTGGCCGACATCACCCCGCCCCATATCCCCTGCGGCGGCCAACATCGAGTATACCAGGAGGAGGGAGCTCCGCAACTGCAGGATTTCCTGCGTGAGGCGCCGCAGGTCCCCGTCTGGAAGGCTCGACGGCACTGGCGTGTGTGTCTGGCCGACCACCGGCTTTGACGAGGAGAGGGAGGGTGGAGGCGTAATCACCGCCCCGTCGCAAGCCACCGCCTCCCCCTCCTCCCCCTTTCTAAACTTCGGAAGTTGCGTGAAACGTTGAAGATACGCAACCCAGCTCTGTTCCATGGCCCACGTTCCACAGAGCGCCTGACTCCTCCTCTCCAGCGTCACAGCTGTTCGTGAGGCGGCGTCACCGATGGCCCCGCTCGAGGACCGTGTAGAGGACGGAAGAGGTCCTGGGCACGCTGAGAAAGCCGATGCGGGGGGACGGCCGTGGGCGAGCCTCGATGCAAGCTCCACCTCTAAGAGAGGAAGTGCCGTGGCTGTCGTGAGGGCCGGCGAATGCGTTGCCGACCCTCTCGGTGACGGAGTGGCGTGCATGGGCGGGCTCTCGTCGCCATCTTCGCTGCTCGATTGACTACTGGAGCTGCTGTAGGCGACAGCGCCGCTATTCCGCTCAAGTGTATCGGGGTGTTCTCTACGCACGCGGCGCCTCCGTCGAGCTCGCCGAATGTCATTCTCGAGGTCTAACGGGTAGGCTTTGGGTATCACTGCCGCCGATCCTCGCTCCCGCAGAACGGTGGCAGCGCCATACACGTTTGCAGAGAAGTTGTCAGCCGCAGCCTCACCACCACCGCTGCCGCCTTTGCTGTTGCAACCACAACCTTGACTATCAACCATCACTGCAGCATCGCTGTCCCCAGGTCCCACCGCTGGACTCGAACAACCGCTTCTGTGACCTCCGCGAAGGTATTGAAGAAACACCGCATCCACATCCAAGTGGAGCTGCGGCTGACGCGACTGCGATGGAGAAGACCTCTCCATGCGACGTGCATGTGCAACGCTGCCCTTTTCGTGGCGCATCTTTGGTGGCGAGTGTGCCAGGTGCCCTGTTGCCGAACTGGCTCGCGTAGCAGCAGCAGCAGTAGCAGCGACCAGTGGACCAGCAAGAGGGATGCGAGCCGGAGGGCTCTCCGTCCTCCGCACCGGATCGCGCCCCATCGGCATCGGCTGCGGCAGCGCGGAGACGCTAAGCTGCGACGGCCACTCCACTACCGTCTTCCTCCTGTCGAAGGGACTGTTGGCCTCCCGTGCCGCCTGCATCGCACTGTTGTCCCCCCGACGTCGACCGTCGTGCTTCTCCTCCTCTTCCTCCGAATACGACTGCTGGACTAGACCTTTCTCGCCTCTCCCTCCGGGACTGTGGTTCGCGGAGGCCACTGACGCGTCGGAGGGGTCAGCTCTCGCGCCGCCTTCGCAGTGGCGTTGGGCGGAGTTGCTGCAGTTTTGTGGAGCCACGGCCACCTCGTTTGGCATGGTGGCTGTGACGGCAAAATGGCATACCTCAACACCTTCCGCCGAAGATGAGGATGGTTCATGACCCTCCGCTGCCTTTGCCGCCACCGCAGGGGGGCTCCGGTGCTGGGAGCGAGCCGGAGAGTCGTGGGCCGCAGCGGCACTCCGCCTATTTGAGGCGGTCTCCCCGCAGGATACGGAGACGTCGCTCTGCGGCAGTGTGCCATCCAGCGCGGTGGCTCGGCCTTGCGGCTGCGATACTCGCGCTCCAGGGTGTCGAATGCCTCGAAGGAGTTGGAGCATGGCGTAGCCTCAGCCCCCGATACACTTCTCGGTCTAAGAACGGAGAGCGAGAGGATGGCACGTCGCTGCCCCTCCCCCCCCCTCCTCTCTCCCGCCGTCTTCTCTGTGCAAATTACAACGAAGGGAAACGAAAGGGGAGGGGAGCCTCGGTCAGCACGCAAATCGGGATATAGAATCTGCAGATGCTATTCGTTCCACCCCCCTTTTATTGCTTTCACTGGGTAACAATCACCGTAGAAGAGCATGCGGGCAGTGCATGTGAGTGTGTCGCCGTCGATTGGAGGAGGACAGTCCGAAAAAAAATACACATCGCCCCTCATTTCACCCTCCAACGCAAAAAAAAAAGCACAGAAGAAGGGCAAAAAAGCGAAAGAAAGACATGGAAAAGCAATCGTGCATAAGAGAAAGAAGCGTAGAAAAGTAAAGGTATACCACCACCATCACAACTGCTAAAAGGGTGGGGAGGCGGGGAGAGAAGGAGGAAGCGTGAGGACTGTTGAAGAGAACGGCGACCCTGTGGCTCTCTCTGCCCTCCGTTTCTGTTTACACACAAGAACGCACCTATACATACCGTCCTTTCCCCACTACTTTTGATTTTGTTCGGCTCATGCTGCCTTTTGCATATCTCCAATACCCCCTACGCCCTCCCCCCCCGTCGCCTCATCGCCTTCGCGACGCTTGGCTATCTCATCATGGACACGACAAAGGAGTTCCCAATCCCGATCGTTGCAAACTTTATGTTTTCGTTGCTGCTCTCCGCTCTACGTTTTGCTGTTTCTGTTGTTGCAAGAAGTGAGGAAGGAAAAAGGTGGAGGAAGCTCGCTCGCTATGCTTCGTGCGCCTCCAGCACGCATGCGTAACGACACTGTCGACGGTAGAAGAGATGACGCTGTCCACCTTATGCGTACATAGGTGTGTGTGTGTGTGTGTGTATTTGTGTATGGTGAAGTGGAAAGCGAATAAAAAAGATGAGGAACATAACAAAAGAAGAAAGAAGGAGGAGGAGCAGGAGGAGAGGAGAACGAGTTCATCGGCGAGAGAGCCCCCCTCTCCCCCCTCCCCCTCCAAAGATACTCTTACATGCAGCGGTACCATCATCACCCATGAGAGGCGCTACGAACCAAACCACCGCATCCAATCACCCCCACCCACAACGAAATAAAAAAAAGGACGCGAGACGCGTACTGACATAATCGTTCAGCATCTCCAAGAGAACATCAACGCTGTCAGTTTTTTGTTTTACATAAATTCCCCCTCCTTCCCATTTTGGAGATAAACAGATGCGGGCGTGCGTGTGGGTGCATCACTTGGGTGTGTAGTCGTAACCCAACAAGATAGAGTGTTCATCATCTTCCGGCTTGTGATAGGCACCAGATTGCCGAAGGCAGGCCTGCCGACGTGACGCGGACGACGTGGCTAAGGACGTCTCCGCGGATCCACTGCCGCTGCCGACCGCCCATCCCACCTCTTGCGCGGCAGTCATGGGCCCATTCAGGAAGCGCTGCTGCAGCGTGCGATGATCGCATCTTTCGCGGAGATAATCCTGCGTCACCGACCGTGCGGCACGTGCAAAGGTGTGCTCATCCACCTCCGTGTCCCTCAGCGCCTCTGCCGATCCCGGTGCCCCTACAGATTCTGCCGCCGCCGCTGTCCCTGGTGTAGATGAGGCAGGCGACAGTGCCATCGTATTGGCTTTGTCGCTGTGGCTCGGCGGTGCCTTCTTGTAGAGAACGCTGTATATTTCAGGATTGTTTTCGAAACTCATGTAAGCCTCGTGCAGCGCCCTGTCCCGTTCGCGCGTCCGCTCCACCGCATCCACCTCCCGCATCTCCTGCCGGTGCTCCGGGTCGTACTCGGCGTTCCATTTATCGCTGATGCGCTGCTCCCGTCGCACCTGATCAGCCCAACAGAGCGAGGAGGCCTGCGAGTTCTTCAACCCCATGGCAATGGTGGTAGCGGGGGCGTGCGACCGCGCATACAGCACCGGATCGATGGAGTACATGAAGGGCTTCTTGGCAGGCATTTTGCTGACGGATTTAGCGAACGACTACTAAAAAAAGAAAACCTGAAGGGAGGGAAGAGAGGAAAAGCGGAGGAGGGGGGGAGGGGGAGGGGGATGCGTGTTGCTGAGACGTCGCGTACCTCCAGGGAAAACAAAAGAGGTCACTTGACAAGGCGCATATCCGATGGAGGGTGTGTGGAAGAGGGTGGGCGAATGCACAGACGGTGGTTACCCGATGTGTGTGTGTGTGTGTGGGCTCACCAAAAGCGACGGGAGAAGGCAGGCAGGCAGGAGGAAGGAAGATACAGAAAGCCCAAAACGGCGAAACACAACAAGTGAAAGAGGGTGTGTGTCTGTTTGCCGTATATGGAGAAGCAACAGCTATCACGCATGCATATCGAAGTGGCCTCCTCACGCAGTTCAGTAGGTAGCACGCCGATCTACAAAGGCTTTTCCTCTTTTGTTTTTATCGGCATTGTAGCCACGTGAGATAACTCGCACACACCGGCGCACGCGTTCTCTTTTCTGTCTCGTTGACACTTCTCTCACCGCTCTTCCACGTCGCTCACCTCTCACACTTTCCACTTATATATACGCATTACGGCTTTTCATCCCACGGCACGGAGACGGTAGGTGTGCGCACCGCTACGCGATGCCCTAGCACCTCCTCGCGCAGTGGTGCCCACCCAGAGTAGCTCATCACCTGATACCGCAGCACCAGCTCCACCGTGTTGTTGGTGAGAGAGGTATCGTCGAAGGCATCCACAAAATACTTGAAGGACTCGTTCAGCACCACGAGCTTGTCGATGTGATCAAGATGGATAGACGGGTGTTCGTGGTCACGGTTGCGCAATGACGATTCGAAGGCTGCAAGTTGAGATCGTTCTGCCTCCGTCATGAGAGCGGGGCTGTTCTTCGCTTGTTGGCCGGATACCAGCGCCGCCGCCGCCCTGCGTTCCTGCCGACGCAGGGCGGCGAGTCGCTTCATAGGCGCAGGAAGCGATACAGACCGAAGAACGCCATCGAGCAGCACCACCTCGTTCTGACGCACCGTCGCAGAGGAGAAGCGAGCCACCATCGACAAAAATATCGCTTTGGTATTCCAGTCCCAGCAAGGATGGAAGTCCATGGATCCAGAAAGGTAAAGTATAATGCGCTGATGCGTGCGAAGGCCCAGCTGAAAGCCAGCAGGTATATGCTCCCGCTGCCACTGCTTGCGACGGAGCACCTCTTCGGTGTCGCCGGCGCGCCCCTCCGTATCCACCACGGCAATGTTCAGTGGGAGGGTCTTGGCATCACCGCTACCAGGAAGATAATATACTGACGCATCGGAGATTTCGGGAGAGAGAAGCGTCGGCGCGCGCACATCGTAGAGGGGCGAGATGCGTGACACTCGTATCTCCGTTACAACGGGCCGCGGACGCAACACAAGATCTCGCAGAATAGTCGTGGCGGCCGCCAACATCGCTAGCGTTAGGAAAGCAGAAACGGTCGTAGCGATAATGCCACATGCCCGCTGGCGCACGGAGTACATCTCGCTGCCGTGTATAGGACGGGGGTAACACCGCAACGGTGGAGCGTCTCTCTGTTTCTTTCGTTCTTTCTCTCTTGATGTGCAGAATGGTATGCTGTGTGAACTGTCGGTCTTCTCAGATACTGGTAAGGACGCTCTCTTCTCCCTCCCTCCCTCCCTCACGCACGCAAAAGCGGGAAAGACCTTTTGTTGTCTCGCGCCCTCTCTTGCCCCCCTTTTCGCTTGACGTTCTCGAAGGTGAAGGGGACGTCGAGGAGAGCGACGTTATCGCAGCTGGAAGGGGAACACCGGTACTGTTCAACCCCCCAACCCACAACACAACCAATATATATATATATATATATATATATATATACATATACACATGATACATAGTTCCGATGCAGGAAAAAAATGAGGAGAGAAGGAAGAGAACGTCGAGGAAGAGATGCCGTGTGCGGGAGGGAGGGAGAGGGACCTTTCCATCCCCCTCAGGAGGACGAAGACAGTGAGAGAGAGACGTTTTCTTCTCTTGGCGGCGCCAGTTTTCTCCAAAACAAGAGCACCGCCACGAAGTCTCTCTCCCTCCCCCCTCGAAGCTCATCGTGGAGGCGTCTGAGACCTCCCCCGTTGGCTCGCCTATTCTACAAAAAGGGAGGAAGAGGAAGGCTTTATGAAAGGGTAGCGGACGCTGCCCGTTTCCCGCCTCCTCTAAAACTTTTTACTTCCAGCTGCGAGGCAGTTGCGAAGACCCTTCCCCCCACTTCAACCTCCAAAACCACGGTAGCGAAAGGCAGGAAGAGGAGGGGGGAAGGGTTATAGAAGATCGAAGAAGACAGCCGCTAACCCCTCCTCTCCTCTAAGAATTTGCACATACGTAAATATATAGAGAAAGAGAAAAGCAGGAGGAGAAGGGTTAGCGACTGCTCTCCGCCACACGACGTTGAGTTTTTTACTGCGTACACACTGAAGGACCGGACCCACACACTGCCCCACTTTCATTCCTACTAAATCAACGGCTTGTTGCAAACCCCACAGGTCTCTTCCTGATAGACAAGCCCAGAGCATCCACCGCGATACGCGTGCGAATGCGTCGCGCAGAGGGATGATGATTCATCCTCCGCTTCTTCTCTGCGACGCCTTCCATCTGGCGAAACGCATTGGGCGAAAACGACGGAGGCTAGGCAGAGATTAGGAGGGCAATCGGAGCTACAGGTGGGTGGTCGTGGCCGGCAGGAGGGTTGGAATGGAGAGAGATGTGTATGCGTGCGAGTTGAGGTGGGTGGCGGACCTGGAACGTGCTCCACGAGCTCAAGGAGGAAGTTGGTGAGCTGTGGATCAGGAGCCAACTGCTCGGGAAACTCCTCCGGGATACCATGTCTCCGACGGAGATCAGCAAGGCCGAGGCATGACCAGTGGCGGGCTGGTGACGCTTCACAGGTGGGCCTGGGTGACTCCGCTGCGACGTGCGATTCCTTCGCGTTGTGTTGACGTACGTTGGACCGTTCTCCGCATGCGACGCACCCTTGTAAGGTATTTCAATCAAGAGGGATGGGGTGCCTGACCCGAGTGAGGCTGGGGGTGGGTGGGTGGGTGGGATGGATGAGGGAAGGGCGGTATACATAAGGTGGCTCGACTTGAGCTGGATGATAGCGAGGAAGCGTTGCGGACAAGCCTCCCCCCTCCCACCACCACACACACACACACACACACACATCTACCTAGATGAGAAGGAAGCAGCACTGCAACCCACGCTGTTGTGATGGTGGCTTTCCTTTCAATCATGTGCAAGGCCTCATCACCAGGACACCTTTAACAAGGCAAGACACACTGACACTGTCACCATCCACCATGCGCGGGCCGCGACTGGGGCCGGTGCGCTGTCTTCGCTGTCTCCGGAGTCGTAGAGGCACAAATCGTTGGGTTAACGGAAGGTGCGATCGAAGCTGGAAGAGTCGGTGGCTTTCTCCGCTACTGCCTCGATGCGGCCGTTACAGCAGATCATCGCATTCTGCGGCGCAAGCTGACAGTGGTATTCGCCCGTGCGAAGCAGCTTCTGTACCGCATCTCCGTAGGCGCGCGCCGCAGCTGAGGAAGGGTCGGCCGACCTCACGTCCGGAGAGACGGGTGTCGTGGAGCAGCACAGGTGGTCTGCGTAGTAATTCAGGAAGCCGTCGGTGTACCGTGTCGGGATGGTGTCGCCACAGAAGGCACGAAAGAAAGGCGCGAGCCTCGGCTTTACGGCGCAAACGACGCTGCTTGTGCCATCACAGGTCTCCGTCACCGCCGATGCGCGCACCTCTTCGAGCGATAATAGAGCAGACGGTCCTGAGGTGATCGCCTTATCTCCGCAGCACAGCAGGAATGACCCGTAGTCGCAAGTTCTGTGTCGACCAGTGTCCGCGGAGGTGGTGCCTTCAGACTTGTGCTCAGCACACACCGCGGTAGTATCGCAAGCGTAGGCGGACGTGTCGATGCAGTGAGAGAGGTTGGTCAGCGCAGGGTCCTCGCAACACAACGTCCGCGTCAGGCACAGATTTTCCATGAGGCACATGGGAGAGGAGGTCCACGGATAGAGGAAGTGTCCATCATAGGTGTTGCAGGGCACCGAACCGGGGAAGACGGCTCTACCGCCCCTTGGACCGGCTTTTCTGTGGCAGCGATCACAAGGAGAGCCGCTGCTTCGAGCATCCCCAGGAGCAACAGACAGAAAAACCGGTACTATCGCTGCGGTGACACGCCAGGGATCCTGTGGCGGCCATACCTCATCGTGTGGGTGTATAGGAGAGAGAGAGAGAGAGGGAGGGGAGGGGGAGGGAGAGACGGGGGTGAGGTAGGGTGGGGGGCAGGCATGCAGATGGTGATAGACAGAGGAGATTGATAGCTGTTCCCCTTCCTCTCCTCTCTCTCCAAGGAAGAGAGTACCACGGCGTGAAAGGTGTGGGGCCCTCCTTTCCTCTCTCTACCTTTGTTGTGCGCTTCGTTTCGCTGAGCTGCAAGGGCTACAGGGGAGAAAACCAATTGGGATCGGAGAGAGAAGGCGTGCCGCTCACCCTCCTTTCACGGAAAAGGAGTCAGAAAGTGAAGAACGCGCGTGTGTGTCCGTGTAGATGAGAGGAGCAGCAGAGAAGCAGCAAGAATGCTTCAGCTGGCGGCCTGTTGTTCTTTCTTACGCCTTTGCACTTCCCTGATTTCCTCTTACTCTCCCTCTCTCTTTCGTTGTTTTTCCGCGTATTCGCGTCGCTTCTCACGCAGGTGAAGGAGAGAGACGAATAGATGAACATCAACCCAACAAAAATATCAGCAGCGGTGCCATACCTCTTTCTCGCCCCCCCCCTTCCTCGCCGTGGGTGACCAATCTGTCTGCTGAAGAGAGAGAGAGAGAACGTACGACCGACACGTCACCCACCCTACTCATGCATATCGATAGATAGAGAGGAACCCCGACGCACATCGATGATACAAAAAGAAGAATATGCAGAGAAAGTACGCGAAAAAAAAAGGGTTGGTGAGGGGATTCTGGGTTGCTTCATACGGTGTGTGTATCTGGGCCTCTAGACCTCTACTTCCAGGGGTCACCCCACGCCCACCAACTCTCTTTCCCTTTCCACGCTTAGAAGAATTTTCTCCTCCTCCTCCTCGCTTTTTTTTTTGCAAATACGTCAATGTCACAAGCTCCAGAGACTCCGTCTCTGGAGCGCGACCGGGGCCCACAGCTTAGGCATCCGCTGATGGGGCGGCGGTGGTGGCAACGGAGCTCCACAGCACTCGTTGCGCCTCAAGCTCTTTTTCCATGAGCTCCGACAAGGCCCGGAGGCGCTTCTTCAAAAGCGCGTTTTCCTGCAGCAGCACCCTTTCCATATCGGCGGCTTCGGTGGCGCGTGTCGCCGGTTTCGTGGTGGCGGAAGGTCCACCGCCTACCGCTGATCGTTCCACCAGAGCGACGTGCTGGCACGCGTGGCGCAACACGGACGCAAACACCTTCGAGGCAGGAAGGGAGACGCCGTCAAAGGGCGGCGGCACCTCTGCGCTGGTGGAGAGTGGCGAGGGCTGGCACGCCTCGCGCACCCACGCATAGAGGGATGTGGTGAAGACAGAAGAGGGAGACGTAGTTGATGAAGTGGACAGCGATGCCACCCGCACGAGGGAGTCGTCTTTGACGTCTTCCTTCGTCTTCACGGCATCATCGCCACTTTTCTGGCGAGGTGCCGATGTCCTGCAGGGTGCCCCGCGCGCTTCTGCTGCTGCTGTTGAAGTGGCCTCGCCATCACCGTTGCGCATTTCATTTCTTGGGGTAGTGCCCTCTTGTTGCCTCGCTGACGAGGTGCCGGTGGTGGTGACGGCCGTTGCTGCTTCCCGTTGCCAGCGTCTCGCCTCTAACATGGCATGGTGCAGTTCCTCCTTGTACGCAGCAACCAGCTCATCATCTGTCGCGCTCTTCTCAAGAATAGCGTCGACATAGCCACGCAACGTGTCCAGCTCGGACTTCATCGTCTTGACCCGGGCCTGCAAGGCAGCGCCTTTCTTCCGCTCTTCGCTTAGTTCAAGTTGCTGCTGCGCTAGATCAGCAGCCATTTTTCGCTGCTGCACGGCACGTTGCTGCTGCATGAGACCTATACGATCACGTGCTTCATCATCCACGTCCCGGCGGGGTCGATGCGCATGGGTGGTAATGGTAGTGGTGCCGGTCGCGTTGGAGCGATTATCTCCGTCGCGGGCCCCCACCCCCTCAACTCCCAGCAGCTCGCGCAGTGCGGTTGGTGGGGTGCGGCCATCGACGCTGAAGTCGATCCCGTCTTCCTCCTCCGCGCCGGACCCGCCCTGTGGCGTCTCTGCGGCGATCATCGCCGCGTCTCTCTCACGCTGCGCATCTTTCAACTTTCCCTTCAGGACGACGATCTCCTCGGCACGGCCGCGCCAGCCGCAGCTGCCGTGGCTAGTACTGTCTTCTACTCGCCGCAACAAATAATCGACCTCGGCGGTGTCGTCTCGAAGTCCGATCTCACGCTGCACCAACTGCCGTAGCGCCGCATTCTCTCGCAGCACCTCCGACGTGGCCAACTCCTTCTGATGAAGTTGGTCATACAGACGTGCCACGGTCGCCGCCGTCGATGCCGTTGGGCCACCGCCACTTTCTCCTTGAACTTTCTGGTTGGATCCGTACCCGGCCTCCGCTTCCGCCTCCGCCTCCGCCTCACCAAAGGCACTGCCTTGCTTGACGGTAGTGGTCGTCCGCACACCCTTTTTGACTCCCCGCGAGTGCCCCACCGTCGAGGCGGTCACGGCGGCGGCAAGGCGCTGCGTCTTCTCTCGCTCCGCCTCGAGCGCCTTCTGTGCCACCGCCAAGAGGTGCTGCGTAGTGCTCAACTGTATCGAGAGAGTTTTGTTCTTCTTGATGGCAGCGAGGTACCTTCCTTCTAAAGCTTCACCAGGTGCTGCTGAGCTGTTGCCACCGCCACCGCCACCGCCACTCGTGCCCGTGTCTCGGTGAGTGACCTCATAGAGAGCCTCGCGTAGCTGCTGGACTTCGGCCTTGTAACCTTCAAGAAGTGCTGCCGAGGTTTCCTCGGAGGCGGTGGCGCCGGCAGCAGAAGAGAAGGAAGAAAAAGCCGGGAGGGTGGCGGTGGCGATGGTAGAGGCGGTGGTGGTTCGCTGATTCGACATGTAGCAGTTTGGCGTCGTAATCGAGTGAGGGACCGAAGCCTTTGGCTCCAGCAGAGAATCCGCGACTCCGCTGCTTTCCAATTGTACGTGTACAAGGGAGTACCTTTGTGCAGGAGGAGGGGGGGGGAGTAAGGGGGGATAGCAGAGAGAGAGGGAGAGGGAGAGGGCGGATACGGCACAGGAGGGAGGAGGTCGGAACGCGTCTGCTTGCCAACGGGGGGAGGGGAGGGGAGGTGGTGGAGGTTGAGGAGGTGGAAGGAAAAGATGATACCACATTTTTTCGTTCTGTCTTTTCCACACCTTCAGTGCACACTCACACACGTACGTACACGTGGAGCCTGCCAAGCATCCCACATCGTGATGCCTCCCCCCCCTCCCTCCTCCTCTTTTTGTTTCTCCTCCCCCCCCCGCTTCTCGACCCTCATGTCGGTGTGCACGTATGGACCCTGTCCGTGAGAGACTACACGCGGCAATATATATATATATATATGTAGATTTTTTTATACGTTTTCAATCAGCTGCCAAGATCTCCTTTCTGCGCTGTATCGCGGTGAAGCAGAAGTGACGGTAATGAAGACGAGGAAGCGTGTCTCTTCCCCCCTCACCGATCCATCCATCCCCGTCTTGACCCCCACGACAGAAGCGGCGGAGGCCGCAAACGTACATGTGCCGAGCGTGAGCTAAAGAAATCCAATCGTGAGTATAAAAAGAGGGGGTGGGGGGGGGGAAAGGAGGAAACACGAGCAGAGCAGGAAAGAGAAAGCGACGCATCGTGAACATACACAGCGATCTCCTCCCCCCCTCCCCCGCTCTCTCTATCCAAAGATATTGCTCTCTAAACCCACACAGCATTGGGCATACACGGGGAACGCGGAGAGGCGGTGATAGGCACTACTCGCCCAATGCACCCGTGCCGCATCATGCTGCTACCACCGCCACCCCCCCTCCTCCCTTCCCCTCTCCTCGTGTTGCCCCGCTACCCAGTACACTCGGAAAGGCTCTCAGCCCAATCCGCTTTCCACGCCTCGTACAACCGGGAAATCCAGGTTGCATACCGCGACGTTCCAAGCAGGGAGACGGCCAACAGGTGCGCTTGCCGCCCATCCTCCGCTTCCTGTCCTGACGTATCCGCTACTCTGTCAGCCGTGCGCAGCACCGATATCGGACACCCGTTGCACAGCAGTTCTTCAGCCGCGAGGCTCTCCAAAGGGGTACGCGCATCGCTAAGGCCGTTGGGGTTGAGAGAGTGACGCTGCGGGATGGCGAAGGCAGGCAACCATGAGGTGAAGACACGATCTCGGGAGCAGCGCAGGTATCCCAGGAGGCTCTGC
This sequence comes from Borovskyia barvae, assembly GCA_030849085.1. NCBI lineage: Eukaryota > Euglenozoa > Kinetoplastea > Trypanosomatida > Trypanosomatidae > Borovskyia > Borovskyia barvae. The sequence goes on from JASAOM010001028.1 coordinate 64,632, forward strand.
CAGGGTGGTTGACAAGCGAAGGCGCTCGGGTTGTTCGCCCCGAGGCCAAGGATGGTCGAGGCAGCGGAGCGCCTGTCCCTGCTGCTGTGTTGCTCTTTCTGCGCCTTTGCTGTCGACCCCCGCGGTGCGTTCGCTGCACCGCCACCGTCACCAGCGTAATACCACAACCGACTGACATCTTCAAGCGACCCGAGCAAACTTGCCTCCCAGTACGGGCTGTGACGCAGTGCATCCCACGCTGTCGGCGCTGCGCTGCTGTCGACACCAGCGGAAGCAGCAGCTACTGGGCCACCCGAACGGAGGGCAGCACCGCCGGGCGACCGTTGTTCTTTTATAGGAAGTTGAAGTACCATCATCATCGCCAGGGTATCGCACAACACGATGGGCGTCCCACTCGCGTAGTGGTGCAGCACGTCATCGATGATGCTGGCCACAGCGTAGAGACACTGCACTACGCAGAGGAGGACCGGCGACGCAGTGGGTGCGGGATCGGGCCCGTACGCCTCAGTCGCATAGTGCAGCTGCAGAACTGCCCGAACCAGTGCAAGAAAGAATGCTCCTAAGCCGAACTGCCCTTCCACAGAAAGGGAGAACGTGGCGGGGGTGGCGGTGCTCGTGACGGGGGCTTCTGCTGCTGTCTCCATCGTGCAGCTGTGTCCGCAGCTGTGGAAGGGGGTCGTGCCGCCTGGGCGGGTGGCGCTGCCTGACCGGTGAACTCGATAGACTTCACGCAGAAGTGCCGCGATCCACTGAAGGGCGTCACACCATGGGGGGTCGTGGTAGTTGATGACGGTGGACACCGCAGGCTCTGCCGATCCTATCTCCGCCGTCTCCACCCGCAATGGAAAGGAGAGAGAGGTGGAGGACCTTCGCGGCAACAGCAAAGGCAGTGCCACGGCCACGACGCGACTACCAAGATAGGAAGTTGCGACAAGCACCGCCTCCACGAGACTGCACGTGGCACCGGTGGTATCCCCTTTCTCCTCTGCGCTGCCGTTCCTCGACGCGCCGTCTGCACCGGCATCATCGCTACCGAGCCTTCGCTCCTCCTCTGAAACCCACTCGTCCATGTCGAGGGTGGATAGCCGTTGAGCAGATGCGACCGCAAAGGCACTTCCCCACAGCGAACGACCACGCGAGATGTGCAGGGCTTCTACACGACGCCACGGTGTCCCGTAGGGGCCCTGCCGTGAGTGTTGACGGTCTGAATCGCCCGAAGCGTCTTTCACGCCAGCGCCAAACATGTTAGGAAGGGATATGGTACTCGCTTCAGGAGCAGCGGCGGACGCACAGGAGGAGGCACTGTGACACTGCAGCATCTCTGTCATGCACCCTGCCTCCCCGCTGTTCCACCGTGCTTCTTGCACGGCGAGACGCAACTCTCGGAGAGTGCGGCCCCCAAGCCTGGCACCGCCATAGAAGCGAGAATGACCTTGCAGCAGGTGGAGCAGCGCGAAGGCACTGGCGAGGACGGCGACTGGGTCCGGCTGCAAAGAAGTCTGTACGGGCGCCGGAACGGCACCCGATGAATCTCCGTGCCCTCCCACTGATGCGTGGACAGGTCGACTGAACCAGGAGAGCCAGAGCGTGCTTCCATCTCCCCCCTCTGTCGTCGTCGTTGCCGTTGATGCGGCGGTTGAGAGGGCAATGGGTGTAGCCCTCCTTGACGGGCGTGAGTCGCCGGGGGCTGTCCATGCCGATGCCGGTGGGGCTGCATGGCTCGTACTGCCACCGCAAGTGCCCGCCGTATTCCACACCGCCGCCGGTGGAAGACATCCACAGGCCGGGACGCGAAGCTCCCAGATGAGTTCTCGCAAGTGCCATTGGGCCACAGCCCCCAAGACGGAGGCGGCGGGCGCATCATCGCTTTCCTCCCCGGCGGACGGGTTAAGCGGATATGCCGCCGTGGTGGGGTTACGGCCACATACGCTGCTACGCTCACTGGTGGCCGATGGCTCCGCCGTGGCCATACGACAAGGAGGGGCCTGTTCCAAAAGGCTCGGCTGGAGACTCGCATGCGTGTTCCACGACACCGAAGCCGCGCGTTGCGAAGAAGTCTGTGCTGCGTGCGGCGTGCCAGATACCTTCGAGGCTTCCGGCTTGCCCACACTGCAGAGCCTCAGCGACTCGCGTGACGGAGGAAGGCAGAGCACACAACACGCCATGACGGTGGCGAGGGCGGCAGTCCACTCTTGTGGAGCGCGCGTTGAAAGTTCCCACAGCAGTTCCATCGACCGAGCTGGGGCGTAGGCGTTGCCGTGGGGGTGGCATGTCGTCACTTGGTCTTCCACGGAGAAGGACGCTGCCACACTCCTGTCGCTCCCGTCATCAGCAGGGCTACGCGACCCGTTGTCTTGAGAAAGGCGTTGCGGCAGCCGTGCCCCGGGTGGTGTTGCGGATGGGGAGAAGGGACGTACATGGGGCGGAGTTAGTGGCGAGATCGCCGTCTCGTCCGGTTCGATGGTTCGCGCAGGTGGCAGGCGCCCAGGCCAGGCCGCCATCGCCGGCGCCGACTCTGCTGAATCGCCTTGCGAACCGGAGGACACTGAGCCCGTCGGTGATGCTGCGTCACCGCTGCCGCCTTCTCCTTCATCCTCTTCCCCCTGCCCTTCGCCTTCCTGTGCGACCGTATCCCCAGACCACAGGAGGCGCCATTGGCCGACTCGCTTGGGCACGGCGGTGGCAGATCCATTGCCGTCATCGCTCTCCGTTGCCTTGACCATAAAAGGAGCTGCTGGGACAGCATCGGTATCGCGCTGCAGCTCCGACAACCGCTGCCCTCTCCGACGGAGCTGAGTACGAAGCTGGTAGGCGGCCACCCCACACACGGCCAGCGGCACCGCTGGGGAATCCCAGAGGGTGCTGCGTAACCGCTCCTGCCGCAGGAGCCGCTGCGACCAGCGCTTTGCCGCAGCGAGTAGGCGGTGCTGTGACCGCTGCTCATACTCCTGTCGCTCGTGGAAGCGTCGCACATGAGACAGGCAAGGTGTATGCCATGGCGGCTGCGATATTGGCTCTGTGAGAGGAGGAAAAGGAGACGGAGCCGGTGTGCCGAGCACAGCACTGCCGTCGCGGGCAGCACTTTCACGGCCAAGGCCGACACACCACAGCGCCACATCACCCAATACTTCCAGAGAGGAGGGTGGGGCCTCCGAAGCGCAGTGGTAGGTGCCTTCAGGCACGCCGTTTCTCGCCTCCGCGTGAATCTCGCATGCCACCTCGGCGAGCCCAAGCAACTCAAACTCCGTGAGCGACTCAGGGCACACACGGCGAGGTGTTGCCTCCCATTCACTACCCACACACCCCGGTCTCTCTTCCCACGTCTTTGAAGGTGCTGAACTTGCCGGACTCCCGGCGCCCGCCTTCCTGCGATGACCCTGATCCGTCGCTCCCAGCCAACACCCGATCATACACAGCATCCATGCTGCCTCCTCCCCCGCCTCCACGCCCGAAGTCAGCGAGGCGGGAGGTGGGAGGGCCGAGGCGCGGCGGTCGACAGCAGCAGCGTACGTGGCTAAGAAGAAGGAGAAACGACGAGTTGCCTCGAGCCACGCCCGCATATCTTCAGTAAAAACGTCTTCCCCTGCTGCCCTGACGTCGGCACGGTCTTGAGACGATGACGCCTGCAACGTTTTGAGGAGACTTAACACCGCTTCGCATAGCCGCCGCCGCCACCGCAGGTGGAGTGGCACGTACCGGTACAGCAGATTCTGTAAGGCTTCCTGCCAGCCTCGCCGTGCACGTCGCATGTCCATTGCTGAGGTAGGAGGCGGGGCGGAGGTGCCGGCGGCAGATCCGTCGGTGGCGCACATCTCACCAGGATCTTCGCCCAGGCGCAGCACCAGCGCTTCCAGTAGTTGAGGAATGAAGGAGGGGCACAGCGCATCGACTCGGGCGAGCCCTTGAGGTGAGGCTAGCACTGCCGGGAGGAGGCCGAGCGCTGGTGGGTCTGCGCGATCACTCATGCAGGGGGCGGTGCTGGCTTTCGCGGCTGCTACGATAGCGGGTGGAGCCGCTTCCCACGGTAGAGCCGAAAGAATGGAGGGGGGTCGTCGCTTACGAGTTCTGACCGGAGGGATTCCTGGTGCCGCCATTGCTGCGGCTCCAGTGAGAATGGGCGACGCGTCACCATCGACGGGGCTGTCAATGCCTTGGGCACGCTCTACAATATGCTTCACTACCGCTGCCAACAATAGCGACATGGCTGAGTCACCTGGTGCGGCGGCAGCAGCAGACACGGCATTGTCGCCTGCCCTTCCCGTGCCATCTTCCCCACATTTAGAGTGAGAAGCGGGGGTACCACCTCTGCACGTTGCCGAAGATGCCGCCGCTGCCACCGATGACGATGAAGCCGGGGCCGTGGAAAAACTTCGACGACCACCGGTTACCGCTGTGGAAAGCTGTTGGCACCACGTGGGTGTCAACTCCAAAAGATCGGCGAGAGCGAAGTAGCAGAGCAGCTGACTCTGACGTCGGTCCTTCTCGGAGCTGGCGGAGAACGCGGCTAGGACAGAGGAAGAAGAAGCCATGTCCATATGGTGTTTAGGGAGAGGAGCTACCGTCCTTCAGGCATCGCTGAGTTCGGTGTCTACCTCCCACGAGAAGGAATCGTCTTCACCACCACCACCACCGCGTTCCTCTTCTTCCGCAAACTTCTCCGCACTTTGAATATATATCTATATAGATAAATATATTTCTGCAAGTAAAATAATGCGATGAGTGAGCATATGTGTGCGTGTGTGAAGGTGAAGGAGGGGGGGGGGATCACCTCTATCGATGGACCAGCAAGAGAGAAGGAGACGTGGGAAGGAGGGGGAGCACCTCACAGAGACGATGGCGAAGAACGAGGAGAAGGAAGAAGGGTGGAGAGACAATGGCGATGCCTATTGTTCACCATAAGAGCACGCATTCACACACACCTAAAAGGAAAAAAGGGAGAGCAAGAAAGATACGAGAATGAAGGAACTACTACCGCCATAGAAAGCGCAGATGTATCCATTCGCATATCCTCATCCACTCTGCTTGACATTCTTATTCTCTCTCTCTCTATATATATGCGTGTGTGTGTGTGTGTGTGTCTCGTTCTATTCTCCTCCTCCTTTAGTTCACTACCTCCCCCCCCCCGGGTACCTCTGCAGGCAAACACACTCATTCGATAGGTGCGTAGGTAACGTGGAAAAGGTCTCGTAGGAAGCGGTGCCACCTACTGCGGCTGGGGAGGAGGAGAGAGGGAGGGGGGATAGAGAGCACCGGGCCGGGTCATCGCAGAACAAACCCACCTCTGCATGCGCCTCTAAAAGAACCGAAGAGGTGCGCATCATGGGAAGCACAACTTGATTTTTTTTCTTTGGGTGAACACGCGGAGAACTCAAGAGGGAGAGGGGAGAGAGGCGGCTGAGGAGGTCGGGTGGGTGTGTGGGTAGGAGGACCCAAGGAAGCTGGATGATGGGAAGGGGTGGTTGGCGGTGATGGTGACGGCGAAAAAGAGAAGCGACGAAAAGGGGGACCGTTCGATCAATTTTCGCTCTCCCTCCATCCCCCCCGGTCGTTTCGCACTCCAGCCACGCACACATCCTCTCCCTCTCCATAACCACACCTACGCAGACACACCCAGCAGTACCCTCGGCTACCAAACCCACTCTCCTCTTTGAATGAGGAAGAGGCGAAACATCTGAAGTACATAACATCGAGAAATCATATTGAAAAAGCATGTCGTAACGCACCTACACACACCGTCCACACACACACACACACACACACGAGCGGAGCGTGAGAGCTGGTGCACACCGCTCTTATCACCATCACCATTACTGCATCTTTTTTGGCATAGAAAATCGGAGAAAAGCGGACCCGTTGGAGATACACACAAACTCATGGGCAGGGATGCACACACGTATAACTATATAACTATATATATGTATGCATAGAAAAATGCGAAAATGGGGAGGGGAGGGAAAGGAAGGGCGAAGCGGGGAGGGGGTGCTGATGCCCATGACATGAAGACACGTGACATTCTCCCATCTCGCTGCCTCCTCCAGACTTCTCCACCGCCACCGCCTCTCTTCTTCTTCCTTTTCCCCTCCTCTCCTCCCCTCCCCTCCCCTCTCTCCCTGAATAAGAGAAAGAAAAGAAATCGACCGGAAAAACTTCTCCACGTCGGACGCGTAAATGGAAAATCAAAAGGGTGGTGAAGAGAGAAGGAGGAGAAGATAAAAGTTGTGGGGGTCCTGCAACTGAGGCAATCGCAAGATAAGCTGCGAAAAAGCTCGTCCAACCGCAGCGGAGTAACCGAGTGAGGGGGGAGGGAGAGAGCGGTGGTGATAGGGTTAACGATGGTGACGGCGTGTGTGTGTGTATGTGTGGGTCGGGGGGTTACGAACATCTCTCTCTCTAAATATAAATATAAATATATATATATATATAAGACTATGAACATCTTGTTACTTTTTCTTTTCCCGTGACGATGAAAGAGAGGGGGAGGGGGAGAGGGGGAAAGACAGAAGCACACATGCCAGGAACATCTTGATAATGAGGATGAGCGATACACACACATATATATATATATATATATATATATTTATATATATAGAGAGACCTATACACACAGAAATATATATATATATATACAAATATATGTATGCATCTATACATGAGAACGACAATAAGAACAGCTTATACCATCCACATGAAACACGAAGGAATCGTGAGGGAGCAAAAAAGAGAGCGAAGAGAGAGAGGAGGAACATCTCCGAAAGAAAAGAGTCTTCCGACGGCACAGAAAGAAAGAGAAAGTGTGTGTTTATGTGTATGTCCGCCCCTGCTTCTCTGCACGTGCCCTTTTATGCCATCTCTTCCTTATTCCGACGTTGCTGCAGTTGCCTCTTGCGCGCCTTTTGCTGCTCCCGCTCCACCGTAGCAATGGACATCATCTTCAACTCCTGCCGATCATGAATTTCATTCTCTGGGTAATCATCCGTGGCGGCAGCAACGGCTGAGGTGTTGGTCCGCGCAGCTCGCTCGTCGTTGTCGGGGCTACCTCCTCCACGCCACTGGGGTGAAGTGGAGGCGCTTGTGCCTGCCGGCACCGCTGCTGCTGCTGCTGCCTGCGGGGACACCAAGCCGCCGGCACCACTGAGGTGCGTAAAGGATCCACGAGCTCGTGACGCCGACACCGTTTGCTGATGGCGTTTGGCATGCTGCGCCTCCAACACCTCCGGCACCCGGACGTTGGTGCCAGCAATCTTGAATTTTGTCGAATTCATCGATCGCGCCACGCTCTCCAGCTCCTCCGGCGAGAGCTCCTCCATCATGAGCTGCAGCTTCGCGCCACAACTGCGAAGAAGGTCGATGGTAAGGTTGGTCTGCACCGCCGGTGCCCGTGCCCCTTCTGTTGACGACTGCGACGGCGGTTGCAGGGAGGTATTGGAGGACGTGTTGGTGGACATGGGCAGCGGCCCAGAAATCGACAGCTTCTCTGCGAGATACTGCACGCCGAGATCTACTTCGCGGAGAAGCTGGGCGAGAGCGTTGTGCTTGTCCTCCGCCTCCTCCAACTCATCCATCCGCTGATGCAGATGCTGACGGAACTCTTCCAGAACGAGGCGACGTTCGTGACGATGGTCTGCCATAAGGCCGTAGTCGACCACCTCTCCACTGCCCGCCGGGCCGGCATTGCCGCTGGCCTCCTCCTCAGATTCTGCAGCGCCACTCGCCAGGGCTCCGTCAACTGGACTTCCAGCCGCACGCTTGTCGCGTGCGGCGCGCATGACCCGTGCCGTCACCAGGGCGTGACCCGCACGGTGATTCACCTCCTCCCAAGCGGTTTGCAACGCCTCCTTCTCCTCTTCAAGCAGCTGCATGCTAGCTTCCAGCTCGCTCGCCGTGGTCTGCAGCTGCACATGGTGCGCAGAACGCTCGCGAATTTTGGAGAGGAGGTCTGTCACGTTCGAGGCCATGGCCACCTCGCGTAGGCGGAGGTAGGCAGCCTTCTGCTTCTGCAGGTGCTCTAGCTCCTCTGGACGGAAGGACGCTGCCGACCCGGCGCCGCTGCGGTGGCCGGCACGGCGACGGGCACTGCCACCGATGGTGCTGTTTGCGCTCTGGAGCGTGCGCGCGTGACGCTCCTCCTGCTGCGCTAGCTTCTGCATCATTAGCTCATTCTTCTTCTCCAGCTGCTGCCGCTTCGAGTCAATAAAGGCACGGCGCTCGTCGAGATCCTTCCGCTGCTTCTGACGCTCCGCCACAAGCTGCAGTTTTAAGTTTCCCACTTCGGCCTTTGCGGCATCCCGAGCCTTCGCCGCACTCTTCCAGACCGCCACCAGCTCGCCCAGTTCCTTATCCGCGCACTGCAAGGCCTGCTCCGTTGAGGAGACCTGCGTGTTGAAGCCCGCCTGCTCGAGCTGCAGCCGCTCCAGCAGCGTCTCGTAGGTGCGACGGATGGTGTTGACTTCGTTGTGTTTCACCAGGCACTTGTCGAGCCGGTTCTCGAGGGCCCGGATTTTGTGAGCGACCGCCGAGTCCTCCTCCAATGCGCCGTTGCCCTCCTGCTGGACGAAGCGGTTCTCCTCGATGGTGCGCTCGATCTCCTTCAGCAGTTCAGTGTTCTTGCCCTTCACGGCGTTCAAGCTGCGCTTCAGCACGCACATTTTGTTGTGCAGGAGGTCTTCCTCCTTGCTGTAATGATCCTCCACGTTGATGTTACGCTGACCCCGAATACTCTGCTGCAAGACGGAGCGCAGCTCTTTGTTCTCGCGACGGAGAGATGTGAGTGATTCATTATTTCGGCGAAGAGCGGCCTGGATGGACTCCAGTTGGTTGCGCTGCTCCACGTCCAGCACCGATTGGCGCGTTTTCGCCATACGATCCGACCCGCTCACGTTCATCATCGTTCCACTCGCGGAAACCGCGTCCGTCCCCCTCCCCTATTTTTTTTTTCTCTCCGTGAGAGAAGAAGAAAGAGAGGGGTGCAGTGGAGTGAGTGCCAAGTCAGCACAGAGATACTCCCCCCCGCCCCTCCAATGAGCGTAGTGTTCTTATATAAGATTGACGTATATATATATATATATATGTCAATGTGTCGGTGATGGAGGTGCCTATGCGGCCAACGAGAGAGAGAGAGAGAGAGGAAGAGGCCCGTATCGCTTTTCCAGACACACACACACACACACACACACACGCCAATATCGAAAAATACCAAACGAGAAACTGTACAAGAACACGAAGAAGGAGAAGAAGACGAGGAAGGATGGTCATGTTCTGCAGGATAATGGGTGGCAGAGAAGGAGAAGGAGCCGCGAGAGCACCCTATACACACATATGCATGTCTCACGTTCCGTACAATGACTGCCATAAAGGCAGGCAGAGGCGGGGAGAGAAGGAGCAAGAGAGAAATATGTAGCGCCAAGTCAACCACGCCACGAGGCAAAACGAAGGAGACGCGTTCACGAAGGCGCTTCTCCGCTTCTGTGCTTACCCTTCCCCTCCACTTAGATACGCATACCGGCCTGCATTTCTCAGACGAAAAGCAATAGCACGTGCACTCTTGCACATCACTAACGATCAGAGTCTCGATGACGCCGATGAGGGATGATCATGATAAGACAGAGGAGCATGGGCGGGAGATAGAGGGAGGAAGAAAGGCAACGAGGCGCATCAACCAAGTCATTGCCCATCATGACCACGGCAACTATCATAAAAGCGCGCGCGCACACACACACGCACACACACACACACACACACACAACATAATAAAAAACAGCAGCAGTGCATTTTGAAAGAAAAAAGGTCACGGCAAACAGCAACAACAGCGAGAGAAGAGTCCAAAACACACATACACAAAGGCGGAGGGGAGGGGCACACACGGAGAGGCCCTGTCCCACACTTTCATTTCATCACAAGGGGAACACCCACATCGGCATGCTCTCTTTCTCTTCCCCTCCCCCGCTTTGCGCGAATTAGGTGTTCGAGTGCGCCATTCAAGGCGTTTCGGAAGACGGCCGTGTGCGCCACAGCGGCTCCCGTGGTGTCTCACGGCCGGCCTCATCTCCCCACCGACGATACACAGCGGTCTGCCGCTGTGCCGTCCACACGTCCACTTCGTCCGGCAGAAACTTTCCACGAGGCAGCGGTACCTCCACTTGCGTGGAGCTGACGTGTCGCCTCGGTGTCGCGTTGCGGGCGGGAGGCACTGCTCCCCAACCATCGTCACCGATTGTGGCCCGTGTGCCGTCCGTGCACGCTCCACGTATTTGCTTTGCTGCTGCTGCTGCTGCGGCTGCGGGATCTCGGATGCCTTGCGCCGCCGCTTCCGCCGTGGCCATCGTCGTCACGGCAGCGGATCCGTTTCGGTTGTCCAACGGTGAGCGTTCGACTGTCGCTACCACAGCGCCGTACCACCCGCGCAGTACCACCGTGTGAAGGTGGTATACAGTTTCCAAAATTAGATTGGGCAGAAGCAGCTCTGCAATGAGGGTAGAGAGCTTCAACGACGGCATCGCCGCCAGCGTGCCACCACCGCTGCCGGTCGTGTTGACGACAGTGGTCGAGCGATTAGCGGTGAGGGCACGTGGCTGGGAGCCGTGGAGTGAGGCTGCCGAAGGGGAAAAGGACGGCCCGGTGTCCTGCAAGTTTGATGCATCTGACTTCGTCGACGCCAGCGATGCGAACCACCGTGCCGGGCTCGACAGCGTCGCACCACCGCGCGGACTTCCAGCCGGGTTGCCCTCCGAGAGCGTCACCGCCGCAGTTTCCGCGCCACAGAACGCGCCGTGAACACCTCCCTTACCTTCGTGCGATGCGCACCGCAGCTCCATCTCGGACTTGGCACTCCGCATGCCAGCGGCACCGTCGGCATCGAGCTGCGCTATGCCAGCCACCGCGCCACCGGATGGCGGGGCCGCGAATGTCGGCCGGGTGGTGGACGTGCTGATGTTATGGAGGGTCCTCGTCGTTACAGAGGAGGTTAACGCGCTTCTCCGCACACCCGCTGCGTAGATCACCTCATCCCAGAGCTCCGGCGCGATGCCCAGAAAGAGCCAGTACACGTAGACAAGGGCGACAGCGAGCAAGACCTTCCGCTCCAGACCAGGAATGAGGATATCACACCACCACATCGAAACGTTGATGGCGAGGCACTCGTGCACCTCGGCGGTGAAGCCGGCCAGCTGCTCCAACTTCGGGGAGGACCAGCGCCGAATGGACGTCTCCCGTCGTGCGGCGGAGGTGCTGACGTGCATGAGGGAGTCCCACCACCCTCGTATCGCATTTTTCACGGGCGACGCCACGGTTTCCCAAAACTCCAGCCACATACGCCACCACGTTATGGTGAGCGATGTGCCCTCCACCGCTGCGGGCACGGCGGCACTGAAGGTATCGCGTAGTGCCGCCACGTGCGTGACAAACGTCAAAGGGGCAATGATGAGCATGCGCAGCAGCTGCAGCGCGAAACTCACAACCCCAAAACATGTCCCCATCGCCAACCAAACCGTATCGAAGGCCAGCAGGAACGGTAGCTTCACCAGCGTGAGGACGAGCTGAACGAGTGGGAGAGAGAGAAGTTGAAAGAGATACAACTGTGATACGAAGGTGGTGAAGCTGCTGCATATCGTGACTGCCACAGAGACTAGGTACGTCACCAGCACCGACACGCGGATCGTGAAGTGCTGCTCTACCCACTTGGACAGCGGCTCGAAAGTGTAGGCCATGAACCGCTTAAGCTGGGGGAGATGCCGATACAGATCGTAAAGGCCGACCGCGAGGGAGATCAGGGGCCACAAGTTCAGGAGGCCAGAGTAGAGCAGCCGAAACAGAGAACGATATGGCAGCCCAGTGGAGCCGTAGAACACCACCCATGCCGGCATGCCCACCTCCACCATCGATAACATTCGCTTCTGTTCAAACGTGCTCGCCGTGTACGGATGAGAGCCGGGCTCCGGCATGAGTAGCTCGCGCAACACGCTGTTGAAGACTGGATCAACGGTGTACACACTCACGACTACCTCCGTGTGGACCGAGGTGCGCTGGGGGCGGACGAGTGGCTGTGACGCGGGCTCGCTGAAGAGCTCCGACTGCGAAGGAAACCGGTAGGGCGATCGCGCAACCACCCTTTCCTGGGCACTTGATGCATCGCACGAAACGACCGTGTCGAGGAACGGCGGCGAAGGAGGTGTAGAGCGGACGGCCGCGGCAGTATCGGTGGAGCAGTCGCATGCGATCGAAGGAAAGCCCATCGCCGCCGTCGTAGTCCCGGCTGCCCGTCGGAAAGGGGGTGCTTTAGCGCTGCCGGTTGCCACTCCACACAGGTTTGAGTCGCAGGGACCGCGAGTGAGAACGCTGTGGACGCTGCGTAGCGCCTCTGGCAGCGTGAGCAACGGGGTCGGCAGGCGCGCGGCAGCTGCGGTACTTGACGTCTGCTGGTGGTGGCATCGATAGAGGTCTCCCCCACCGCAGCATCTGCGGTGCCTCGTCCCTGATGCTAAAGGTTCTCGCGGTGACACAGCGCCCCCTACTTGCTGTTTTCCCTCTTCTTCTTCAGTCCCATCGGAGGCGGCTCGGCTGTGCTTCGTCGCACCCAAAGTGCAGGGTTCATCGCGTGCTCTGCGTGGCGGTGTAGAGGACCGCATCCACGCATCTGCGCGGGTGGACGAGTCAGCTCCCATCGGCTCCGGTTCCTGAAGCCACGCATCTTCCGCTTGCTCGTCGTCGTGGGTCAGAGGCTCTTCAAAGGAGGGCAGTGCCGACAGTCGTGCCGTCGTGGCAAGGATACCACTGCCACCGCTCTTTCCCTGAACCATCTTGCGGCCATTGTGATGATGTGGTGGATGATTTTGCGGTGGCCGTCGAGAGCCAGCCGTGGAGGTCGTTGTAGGTCGGGGTACCTGGCTAGCCATGCCAGCCGCCCACTGCTCCTCCATTAAGGGCATCATATCCGCACAGCGGTAGTACGAGAGCGCATCGACGAGAGAAGAAAAGAAGAGGGTCGTCACCGTCTTCGCTTCGAGAGAGAGGCGATGCGAAGTGAGTCGCGGAAGATAGTCCATGGCCGTGATATCCACATGCGCCACCTCCACCACCTCTACGCCAACGGCGGGCGGCGACTGTCTGTCCTCGCCACCGGGGGCGGCCGCTGAGAGGGACGCCATGGGAGCGCTGACGGTGGGGGAGAACGATGGCAGGCGTCGCGGCGTGAGTGGCGACGCGGTACTCACGATGGTGGAGGTTCCCGTCTGAGGCGACCACACATAGCCGCGGCAATACGCATTCCTTGAGACCTTGCCGCCTGCGACGGTCGCCGCCGCAGCACTGGCCACCCTTAAGCGAGAAGGTCCGTAATGCGAGACACTGGGCTGCGCGCGACGAGCGAGCAGCAGCGTTGACGTCGAGCCAGCCACCGGCGAGATAGGGACGCTGAAAGTGTGAGCTGTACGGACTACTGAAGGGCAGCACCTTTGGAGAGAAGCGGAAGGCGGCGACGGCGACGGCTCCAGTCGGCCCAAGAGAAGAGGTTGCGTGGTAAGAGAGGAGGCGGCGGTGCTGGTGGGGTTCTCGGGTGACGCGCGTGAAGGCGAAACCCGCGCCACCAGGAGTGGAGACACACTGCACAGCGGCACCACCGATACACCGTTCTCCCCATCTCTGGCTGCACCGCTGCCTCGTCTACTTTTCGATTCTGTAGAGGGGGAGAGAGGGGAGCGACTGTGACCACCGGCGCGGCGAGGTGGGCGGCAGCGGTCCACGTCGCTGGGGCTGTGGCGAGCGCCGCTATTCTCCACGGCGTCTCTCAGACGAGCTCCCTCACCGCCGCCGTCGAGGCCTTCCGCATGGCCTTCACCACGCGGAGCATCACTGCCATCGTCGTCACTGGAGGTGGTGGACGAAGGAATACGAAAATCCTCCTCGGCCGCCACGGCAACACGAGTGTCAGTGCTGAACGTAAACCACGGCGCCTCGCCGAAGATACGGGCGCGCAGCGCCTGGAAGAGCTGCCTAGGCCTCTGCGGAAACCGCCGGAGCACCGACGCTGTAGTACTCGTGGAAGACGGTGGGGATAGAGAAGGCGCAGTAGGCGTTGTAGTGGAGCCGGTGGTTGTGGCCGTTGCCATTTTACGCGGATCCTCCGCTGTCTGTCTGGCCTCCTCCTGGTTCGTCACCGGCGTCACCAGAAAGACAAAGCGATCCCGTGGCTGAGCGGTGTGCAGCCAACGCACAGTATGCCCAGCCACTTCGCCCCCCTTCAGGCGTCGATGGTTGAAGAAGTCGCGCCCTCCAGCTTTCGTGCTCCAACCCGCAATAGTGAGGTAGTGCAAGAGCACTGGCGCGACCACCTCCGTCCCTCTGGGGAAAAACACGCTGTCGTGGGTGGGGAGGATCTGTGGCACACAGGGGGGGGCCACGATACACGGCCGACCACCATCGCCACCCCCGCCTGTGCAGCTTAGAGGCAAGTAGGATCTTTGCTGCAGGGAGTAATGGTGGTGCGGACATTCTGCCGCAGCATCCAGTCGTACACCAGACCCTAAGTATGGCTTTTGCGTTGCAGAGGGTATCACAGCTGCGAGTGAGCGAGGAGGAGGCTTGTGCGTAGGTAGTGCGTACCCGTCCATGTCGACCTCCGCGACGGAGGGGGAGGAGTCGAGCCTGCGCGAGTGGATCGCCAGACCTGTTCCTTCTGTCGCTGGACGGGAAGCAGCAGAGAAGGAGGGCAGACAGTATGCTGGGGATGGCTTGCCTCTGAAGGAGTTCGGTGACAGCGGCAGCGGCAATGCGGATTTCTGTGGGAAGGGTTGCCCTTGCGTCACTGACGAACGCTCCGCATAAGAGCTCTGGAAAGGGCGTGCCATCACCCCCGCAGATGACTGTGACAGTAGAGTAACTTCGTCACGGCCACCATCGTCGGTACAGCCCACAGAAACGCCTGACATGCTTTCGTTGAAGCAAAGACGCCGCGGCACACTCGTGTCTGACGCGATGGCATCGTGAGAGTTGCTGCGTCGTGCCTCTCCCATCGTGCCGCTCCCATCCCTCTTGTCTTGGAGACCACCTACCGGGTCGCTGTAGCGCATCAGTCGATGTCTTGGTGGCGCTGTGGCGCCCAGCGGGGTTGGACTGCCTATCGATGAGGCCGGCGACCGGGCGAGAACTGTTGCGGGCTGCGATACAGAACGAGGAGGCAGTGACGAGGTCCGCGTTCTAACCAGAGCCTCGTTCAAGGAGATCGAAGGAGCGACCAACCCAGGACAG
Organism: Borovskyia barvae; assembly: GCA_030849085.1. Classification (NCBI taxonomy): domain Eukaryota; phylum Euglenozoa; class Kinetoplastea; order Trypanosomatida; family Trypanosomatidae; genus Borovskyia; species Borovskyia barvae. The sequence goes on from JASAOM010001028.1 coordinate 79,869, forward strand.
GGCAGTAGAGGAGGTGCGGAGGGCCGTCTCGATGCCAGCGTCGTAGTGAGCAGCGGCACTTCGTGTGTTTGAGAGGACACACTGGAACTCGGGAAGGATGTGCACCGCGTGGGCGCCTCCGACGGTAGCATCGACCCGCTGGTAAGCCCAGCAACCGGTGCTGCGGTGCTTGTAGACGGTGACCGAGTGGACGGCAGGGCGTCGCTACGCGCTTCCTTTTCCTCGTCTTCGTGCGCATCATCCACCGCAGCCATACCGACACACTGCTGCTGAGGCGGTGACGATGGAGGATACACCGGTGATAAGTCCCATTCTGGCATAAGGGTTACCGGGCCAGCGCGGTCGCGGGGTGCCGGGAAGGACAAGAGGGAGGATGCGAGAGGGGTCGAGTTGCCAGAGGGGACCCTACTGCCACCCTCAACCCCTCCGCCACGCCCACTCTTTCGTGTCGCATAGTCGCTGTCCTGAACAGACAACATCGGAGCACGCCACGCAGCGCCATCTTGCATCGCTTGTGGGCCCCCTCCGTTCTGCATCCCTTTTCTGAGTGCGAAAAATTGGAGACAACACCCCCGTCCCGTCTTCGCAGATGACCGCAGTGGCAATGAGGAGGCACAAGGGGTAGGCGTACGCTGCTTCGCCGTGAAGAAGAAGAAAGGTGTGGCACAAGTGTGGACGACAAAGATGCGAACTATCACTCTCCTTTCCTCCTCGTTTCGCGCGACCTTATGCCCTCCCCCTCCCCCGCCTCCGCCTTGTTTCTGTTTCACGTGTTGATGTAGCCACCGTGCGAGGAGAGAGTAGACTTATAAATCATGTAGAGAGACACCAAACGCATAAGCGGAGGTAGAACACGGCGAAAGAGAGAGACAGACACACACACGCATACACAATAATGGATCGAAAGGCGAAGTCCCGCAGGAGCGCAGAGGGTAACGGAAGAGATAGAGGCTGGAGGGAATAAGGGAACGTCAAGATGAAAGCAAGTGAGAAGGGTAGAAAAAAGAGTGACAGGGAGGAGGGAGAAGAAGAAAGTGAGCCCTCGACGTGCTCCCTTGCGTGGAGGAGTGAAGTAAGGGGAGGGGGAGGGAAAGGCGCCGTCGCTCGGTGGGGCTAATGCGCGACGTACTTCGTCCTCTCTTTTTTTTTTGTGTGTATGACGGGGTGGGATGGAGAAGAAAGAGGGCAGTAGAGTAAAGACGCACGATCCAGCAGAGAGAGAGAGAGGGGGGGGGGAGGGAACAGACATCTGTTACAGGGAAGACGTTAAGAGAACGGAGGGTAAGGAGCAGAAGATGATATCAGGGGAGGGTACTTTACAAGTATACATGTAACAATCAATATATATATATATATATATGTGTAGTTCTTGCCCCGATGATCTCCTCTCTCCCGTTCTCTCCCCCCATTTTTGTGATTTGTTTCGTACTCGAATGAGTTTTGTTAAAAGGGCGGTGCGGGAGTGCTCCCCGAAGATGAAGGCGAAGGAAGGGGGGTGGGAGGGAAGACGCACAACCCACCGGAGAGGTACAAGACGAGAGCACAGAGACCTCTCCTTTACCTTCCCCTCCTCCCCCCTCTCTTTCTATGTGGCGCATTGCAAAAGGAAGACACACTACGGTCGCGACAAGAAGATACAAGCCTTTCATACAAAAAGCTTCATGCACACCCGCACAATCAATATATATATATATATACATATATATATCGGGATGTGGATGAAACGAGAAGACTTTCAATAGGGGGAGGAGGGGGCGGGGGAAGAGAAGCCGGCTCCGACCGTTTCGGAGGGCTCGATGGATAATAATTGGAGAAAAAAGGTGCACAGAACCTCATACACCGTTGTCCCCCCCTCCCTCTACTCGAAGATCTCAGGCACAGGAGTGAGAAAGAGCTGGACGGGAGAGGGCGGAGTGGAGCGAGGGGAGGGGGGGGGGGGGAGAGAGGGGAGAGGAGAGAGCAGGGGGTAGAGGGACGGCAAAGAAGAGAAGGAAGGAAGTGAATTCACGAGAGAGAGAGAGAGGGTGGGATGAGAGGGAAAAGAAATGGGGCGGTAGGCTGTACATACACGAGTACTGTACGTCAGTACCGCCATGAAAAGGCAAAGACACAAAGAGAAAGAAGCATTATACGTATCGGTGTATGATAGAAAAGCAGGAAAGAGGAGAGCTGCAGTATAAAGGGGGATGTGGGTCGAGACCTTCGCACATTTTCTCACCTAAATCTTGCAGAAGCGTCAGCTTCCACACTTTGCATCGCATCGCGACGAATGCTTCGCCGCTGTAGATGCAGTGCGAACCCTATTCCACAGTTTCTGCATCTTGGCCTCATAGCTGTTTTCTGGGTCCGCCGTGCTCCATAAGCTGCCACTGCGGCTGCGTCTCGCCGAGGCGACGCTGGGAGACACCGAGCTGACCGTGCTGCGGCTCCGCCCCAGAGGGAGATAAAAGGAGCCCTCCCGGCTTCGTTCTATGATCGGTGGGGATTCCTCGATGGAAGTGAGAACGCTGCATACCTCCGAGATCACCGACTCACTGGTCAACTCATGCTGCTGCTGTTTTTGTGGTGTTGTTGGATTTGGGGTGCTACGGCGACGGCGAAGCGGCTTCGAGGTGAGCTGCACCCGACCGAGAGGCGACAGGTTGTCTTCGACGAGACGCGGCGGCTCATCAGCGGGGCAGAACATCGATGCTGGCGGAGGCCTACGCCAGTCGACGAGGCTTTCAGGCGACGCTGGCGTCATGGCAAAGGGCGTTCCAGGCGAACTGAGAAGCCCCACCTCTGCCGTTTCGCCCTCCGTGTCCTCCCCCGTCTCTCTCTCCGTGGTGAGCGACAGAGTCTCACACGGTAGTTCGTCCGTGTTACACACGAAAGACGGCCGACGCGGATGGACCCTGAACGACGCATTGTGCGGCACAAGAATAGAGCGCGGGCGGTGTGCCCTGCTCTGTTGCTGGTAGATCATCTCCGTCCGATCCTCATCATCGCTCCAGATGCGATACCGCACATCTGCACCCTTCGGCACGTATACCACAATAGGGAGCTTACTGTTGTACCGCGCCACCGGGCCGTTATGCAGTTCAACAAACGACGTGGGCCTCTGGGGCTGCGGTGAGGCTTTAAGGATGGCATACATACTTTGGAGCGTTACGGTATAGTAAGGATAGCCCCACTCCTCCACCTTCCCTTCCTCCACCGTTCCGGTGAGGCGGTAACGATGGCCGTCCTCCACATTTTCGTGACGGCCTGGGATGATCTGCACGCGTAGGTGCCGCTCTACGTTGCTGTCCTGGGTCGGCAGGTAGATAAATTTGCGCTTCTGCCCCGGTGCCGGCGCTGGATAGCGCACTTGCAGATCCTCCTGGCAGGGCATTCGGTCACAAGTGGACGTTGAAGCAGGGAAAAGAGATGAAGGGAAGAGAAGGGGATGGAAGAAAAAAGATGCGAGGGTATGTGTGGGAGGGTAGTAAAGAGGGGGGACAGCGGAACGCTGGAAGAGAAAACAGAGAGACAAAGCAAACTGGTTCGACTGGATCCACCACCACTACCGAGCCTCCACAGAGCAAACTCTTAGATAAGAAACAACAGCAACAACCAACACCGCCACAGAGAGAGAAAGAGAGAGAGAGAGCCGGCGGTGGAAACTATCGGAGGTGAATGAAAAGCGTTGCCACCTTCAACGGCCGGTACTACTAGTACCAGTAATAATAATAATAGGAGTGACTTTGGATACAGAACGGGGGAAGGACCGTAAGGAAGGGAGGAGAGCGGAGCTGCGACGCGTGCACCGCCTTACTAGGGCGCGCACACAAATCGACCGGTTGATGAATACGCAGATAAATTCCCACATATTCGAAAGCAATGAGTGAGAGCGTGAGAGAGAGTCAGAGAGGAAGGGGCGAAGTGAGGTGAAGGAGAGAGGGGGTGATGATAGAAGAAGAGAGAGAGAGAGCGAAAGAGAGAGAGGAGGGAAGAGAGAGAGAAAGTATTTGCGTGTGTCTAGAATAATGATCCCGCAGAGATGGCTTCTCCTACGGCGATGGTGCTGCTCAGGGCGTGACTCAGGATGTGTGTATATACATACCTTTCCCTTCTAGCTCGACCTCTGCTGGCATGCCCCCTCTTTTTTTCTCTTATCTCCACCTTTATTTTATTTTTTCTACATTCTTGCCCCGCCCTCCTTCGTGGAGGAGGTTGCAAACACAGGCAACGTATGCAGCGGTGGCTGTCTGTGTAGGCCACCGTTCACAAAGAATTATACTAGACCGGACAAGGAGGTGAGGAGGGACGTAAAGAAGAGGGAGGGAAAGACGACGCCGGGGGACATGGAGTGGACTTCGCAGATCCTAGACCATCTCGCAAGGGTTTCGGGTGGGTACAACCCTCCCACTTCTTGATGGAGAGCACCACGAGTACCATAGGAGAAGATGGAAAGTGGGGGCCGGGGAAGGAAGGGAGAGATGAAGCTTTTATCCCTTCATGAAGTGCGGATGGAGAGAAACAACAGCAACCACAACAGCAACGTTGGCCTTAAGAATGAATGTATCGATTATGTGGAATGAGAGGTGGAGGGAGAATAATTATATTTTCTCTATGGATATTCAAAAAGGATGAGAGGTTATAAGAGCGTGCAGGCGCAGAAAATGAGGATGAGCAGATGTATAGGTATTTGGATATGTAGGTGTGTCGGTCCCGCCACGTCGAGTTGTGCTGGCCTCACGGACACCCTCAGCTTCTTGTCTCGCTGTCCCTCTCCCTCCCTCTTTTCTCTTTTCTCCCCTGTTCATCGCTTTGGTTCGGACGCTCGCCCGCTAGGACGGGACTTCACATTTCGAGAGCGACGATCCCCCACGAATCCTCTTGGTTGCTGCCACTGCTAGAGCGGTCCACCGACCATATCCGGTAGCGCAGCTCTCCATTCTTCGGCATGTAGACGACGATTGGTAGCTTACTATTGTAGGGGTAGAGATCGTCGGTTTGCAGCGGGATAAAACGCGGCTTCTTCTCCGCATCCTTGCCCGTCGGCATCATGAGTGTACCGTAAACGTCCGCGAGCGTCACCACATAGTAGGTGTAGCCCCAGCCGTCTAGCAGCTTTTCCTCGATCTTACCAGCAATGCCGAACCGGTTGGCGCTGTCCACCACCTCCATACGGCCAGGAATGAGCTGCACTCGGTAGTCGTTCGCTTCATGAGCGTTGGGGCCGCTCTTGGGATCCAAAAATATAACGAAGCGGCGCTGCTCCGCCGTCGGCTCCGGGTACGGGGCCGGGAGGGTCTTCTCAGCCGACATGGGTGGCGTATCTCGATGTTTCCTCGGTGGTCCAGCTCGATTGCGCGTCGAGGGACGCAAAGGTGAAGGACTGGAGGAAGGGAGGAGGGAGCAGAGAAGAGACGAGGCGTGTGGGTGCGTCAGAAAGCCTTTTTTCTGGCAAGGAAGAGCGAGCAGCGCCGAAGGAGAGAGAGAGAGAGAAGAGGGAAAGGAATGCGGCGAGGCAGCGAAGATGCGAGATCGTGTTCCTTTTTTTTGTTTGTGAGTTGTGAGACGATCAAAGCGACGTTCAACGCCTCCCTTTTCTTTTGGTGGGTGCGGTGGATATGGCAGAGGAGATGTGGAGTGGGGGTGGAGGAACGGGTGTCTCGATGCATCCCATGCGTGCCATCCCAAAACATCCGATCGCCCTGCTTCGAAAATCAAATTCACGAGCAGGGATGATGGTGATGTAGGGGTCACGGGTGAGGGGAGGGGAGGTGGTGGTCGACGGCGTACCTCCGTCGCTTCTTCTGCTAGTGTTGTTTCGGTTGCCTTGCTCTCTTCCCCCTCCCCCCCCTCTCTCACACACTCCCTCTCTCCGTGTTGGCTGATACTATGCGAGCTTCTTTATTTGTTTTCGGAGGAGAGGGGGGGAGGCACATCGGAAGTTCTGGATGTCTGTCACGTGCATCGCTCTCTCTCTCTCTCTCTCTCTCTATATATATATATATATTGATAAGTAAGAGAATGCACCGCAAAAGTGATGTGACGTTACCGTAGCTGCTACATCAGCAGAGGCGGCCACGAAACTTCTTTTTCCCTCTCGAGAGCCCTTCTCTTCCCCTCTTTCTCTCTCAATCACCTTCCTCGTCTTCCTCGTCAGCGTCGTCGTGCTCGTTGAAGGAGCCGAATAGGTTATTCCATTCGACATACCGCTGCACCTCCGCAGGTCCAACGCTGGGCTTCAGCCGCTTCAGCGCCTGCCTAAAATCCTTCTTCTGAAGAGGCCGGAGATCGGTGGCAGCCACGGCACTGAGCTGCATCACCGACATTTCTCGAAGGGGCCCCATGGCGGCTTCCCTGCAGAGTTGTTTGAGATCTGCCCCGGAGTAACCCTTGGTGCTGTGCACCAGATGATCGAGATCGGCTGGTGTGAGCGTATGCGTCGCCGGGCTTCCACGTGCGTTTGTATCATCTCGCACTGCTGCTGCGGATGGAGCTTCGTCGATGGGACTGAGGGACGTCAGGAGACGCTCGATGAGTTCCCGCCGCGCCGCCTCGTCTGGGAGGGGGATGTACAGCCGCTTCTCCATTCGCCGCCGCGCCGCCTCGTCGAGTTCCTCTGGGCGGTTGGTGGCACCAATTAGCAGGACACGATCACCACGATCCGTCGCCACACCGTCCAGCTGAACAAGGAATTCTGTTTTAACCCTTCGCACCGAGTCCATCTCTCCCTCTCCCCGCATCGAAAGAAGCGAGTCGATCTCGTCGATGAAGATGACGCTGGGCTGCTTCACCGTCGCCACCGCAAAGAGACAGCGCACCAGCTTTTCTCCGTCGCCCATCCACTTGGACATGAGGGAGGAGGCGGAGATGTTGAGGAACGTACAGGCGGCGCGGTTGGCGATGGCACGGGCGATCATCGTCTTACCCGTGCCGGGAGGCCCGAACAGCAGCAGGCCACGCGGGGGGTCGCGCAGGCCGACGAAGAGGTCCGGACGTCGCAGAGGCCACACAATCGCCTCCTCCACGCTGGCCTTGGCGTGCTGCAGACCGGCGATGTCATCCCAGCCCACCTGCTGCGCCCCCGCCCCATTCTCGAGGATCTCCATCGCTACCTGCGTCACGAGCTTGGGGTCGAGTGGGAGCAGGATCGGCGGCACTGTCCCGTCTGGGAGCAGGAGGGAGGCGGGGTAACTCCCCGGTTCCTTTTCGTCGTCGCTCAGATTGCGGTTCGTCGTGTGGGCGGCGGCCCTCCCGGCTGCCTGCGCCTGTGCTGCCGCCCTGCCCGGCTTGTTCGTGGGTGAAACGGCGTGTTGGAGTATCCCCCTCACGTCGGTGCCCTCGTTCGCTGTGGGCAGGGGCGGGGATGTCTGGGGAAAGGGGGGCTGGAAGCCCGCGGTGCGACGCAGCCCCAGGGCTGGAGAACGCTTGCTGAGGTAAGTGGAGCTCATGGCCCGTCCTTGCCGTATATCCGTGACGAGCTGTTCACCAGCTGTCACAAATCCCTTGACGCCTCCTCCTCCGGCGGCTGCGGTGGTCGGCGCTCGCGAGTTGGGCTCCGTCGCTTTTTCCAGCCCTGCACTGTCGCCTAAGCTCCGATGTGATGGACGCTCGGAAGGGGGCGCTTCAAATGAAGTGGCACATGGTGACTGCGGTTGACACCAGGCGGTGTGCCGCTCACTGAGTGAGGTCGTCGACTGATACTGTGGCAGGGATGAGGTGGACGGTGGTGGAGGTGCCACCGTTGCCACGCTACCTACCGCGGTGAATGCCGCGAGTGTCGTTTGGCGCAGAGTCGACGGACCGGCTGGGGTCGGCGGCGGCATCCCATCCTGAGGTGAAGAGGGCAGAGGGCGTCGTACGACAGCGACGCCCCTCTGTTCTGTGCCATTCGGTGCCTCGCCCCCGCTCGCGGCAGCGACGGCTGCGCTGGCGACCACCGGGCCACCCCAACCCGCGCGAACGCCGAATGTAAAAGCAGATGATCGCGGGAGGGCTGCAGACGTAGCGCTACCCGTCAGAGTAGCCGGCGGTGTTGGAGAGCGTGACGAAGCTCGCGAGGGCGGTGTACAAGATCGGGAACGGGAGGTGGCGGCATGCGCACGTGCTGCAGTCGCTCTGAGAGGAGCTGGTGGTGCCAGAGCCGTAACGCCATTCAGTAAGGGCATTGCAGAACTGCCACTGCTGCTGCTGTTGTCATATATCCCGGGCGAGACTGCTAGATCTGGCCCAGCCTCCTTGCTTGGACCGCGGTGGCGCTTGCGACTCTGGTGCACCGCTTCTGCCGCAGCGCCTGCCCTTGCCGTGAGGAAAACCGCAGCTCCACTCTCGTCCATGCGGTTCTCTCCCCCCGTCTTCCAGCTGTGGGGGGTCCCAGCGAGCAGCATTGTCTGAACGAGGTCGGATGTGTCGTTTTGCAGAGTCGCCTTCACCAACGCCTGCGCGCCGGAGCGAGTCACGATGGCGTGCGGTGGAAACGGGGAGGATGCAGCGGCCGTGGTAGCAAGTCTTCGTAGCGTGGGACAGCCACCGTGACACGTACGCCACATCGACAGCGCATTTCCCCACACCGTCATGGTAGGCAGAGCGGCACTGACGGTGTCCAGCACCCCGTCGTCGTCATCATCATCATCGTCGCTAAGTTTGCCGGTGAGGCTACCACTGACCCCGGCAAGCATAAGCCCTGTCATGGGCTTCGCGTAGCACCCGAACAGCTCTCGTGTGCGCTTGCATGTCAGCAGTGCCTCGGTATGATGCGCTTCCGGACTTCCCTTCTCCTCGTTCCCCCTCGCTCCCTTCTCGTTGGCGCGTAGGAGACGATGAGGTTGGCAGAGCTCATGAAAGATCCATGATAGTCCATCTGCGGAACATCTGGTGTTGTTGGTCGTCGTTGAAAGGTGTTGTGGCGGTTGCGGCTGCTCAGCCCCTTCCGCTTGCTCACCGATGGAGCGCAACACCGCAAACATTCGATCACTTTCTACTGGTGTGCCTGAGTGGATTCGGTGCGTGTGTGTGTGTGTGTGTGTGTGTGTGTCTGTTCTTCTGAGTGTTACACACAAGCCTGTATATCCGCAGAGGAGGACGGGGGGGGGGAGGGGAGAGGGAGGGGGGAGGGGGGAGAGGGAGGTTGACAGTGGTGGTGGGCGGGAAGGACGTCGAGACAACAGAGAGAGAGGGTTTCATTCCTCCCTCTTTCGCTCAATTTCGAAGAGGCGCTTCGTGGAGCACCAGGATTTTTAGGATAACATCACTCTCTCACGCATGGGCACAACAGTCGCGTTCATTTCGACGAGAGATGGAAGGCACAAACACACACGCACACATCTCTCTCTCTCTCTCTCTATATATATATGTCGAGAAGAAGGGCGATCTCCACCCCAGAAGGGAGCTCCAGGTGAACGGTTGGAGGATAGAAAGAGAGCGAGAGCGAGAGGAGAAAAGGAAAAGGTGAGGACACTCACGTTCGCATCTGGCAAAACAGAAATGCATGGAGAAGGTGACCCTAGGAGCTCTGCACCAACATGACCAGCTCCCACCACCGGAGCAGTACCATTATGCGTAGTACATACCAAACCGCCCACGAACCTTCCCGCCAATGCAGCTGCGCTTTGCTGATCTCTCTGTCAACGGCCTCGTCGTCGCCCACTTCGTCAGCTGCCCCGGGGAAGCCGCGCGATGCGACAGCGGAGAGTGCAGCCTTCTGAACGAGCTGATCTCGATGCTTCGTCGCTTCGGCTAGGACGCACAGGAGTTCCCGTATCCACGAAAGGGAAGCTTCATCGTTGTGGGCACCAGCGGCAGAAAACGATGAGCAGCAGCAGAGGGAGGAGGGGGGAAGCAGGAGAGCGACATCGTCGCTGGGCAGCAGCGCCCCCTTCCAGCCCCATAACGACTCCATTAAGCAGACGTGAAGATCGTGAAGAGGGTGCAGCAGGCTTGCACAGCGCTGCTGTTTCCACTGCGACAGCACCTTACCGAGGGACGAAGCTATCCTCTGCGTCAATGCAGGACGAGAGAGGTGCTTCTCTTCCTCCTCAGGGAGGGTCGATGTGGGTGGCTGGAGGAAGGGCAGCGGGCAATCCTCTCGAGCTGTGGCCTGCACGCCTTCCGAGCCCCACGCGGTGCTCCACATAGCGAGCAACGTGGCTGAGACGGAGCGCCACTGTTCTTCAATATAGCTGCTCGCATCCACCGGCACCTCCGAGTCGTCTCTTGTCTTGTGCATCGCTTTGTGTGCCTCAGCAGCAGCTGCCGCCGTCAATGGCAGCTCCTTTTCTTCGTCGCCATCATCTTCACAAATCTTCCTCATGTGTGCCTGCATGTTCCGCAGAACCTCCTCATAGTATCGCGCAGCATTGCATCCTGCTCGCTGAACATTCGCAGCATCCACTGATCGACACTGCTGAGCATATGGCACCCGCGCCTTCACTCTCGTGGACGTCCAAGACGTGGCGCCAGGTGCGGCTGGCCGCTGAATAGCCTCCTCATCCCTGCACGCTTCAATAAGACCGTTCAGGTAGCGTAGCACCTCCTTCGACAGCCTTCGTGATACATTCAAAGAGTCTACATCCCTCTCCTCCTCGGCTGCGATGCGCTGATGCTCGGCCTCCTCGGCTGCGATGCGCTGACGCTCGGCCTCCTCGGCTGCGATGCGCTGACGCTTGGCCTCCTCGGCTGCGATGCGCTGACGCTCGGCCTCCTCGGTTGCGATGCGCTGATGCTGGGCTTCTAACCCATGTGTCTCACCGCTGCGAGTACCGGAGGTCAATGGAGATTCCTTCGTCGGAATGTTGGGTGGCAGCGTGTGATGCGTAATGGTGCTCGTGGTGGGGGCGAGAACGGTGATAGCACCGAAAGCCTTCTTCCGCTTGGTGGCCTTGGTGAGTTCGGTCGTACCACCTTTCCCGAAGCAAGGCTCTCGTTCATGAAGGATAGAAAGACTGCTGATCCTGCTCTGGAACTCAGCTGGGGCTGGCGAGGAGGCTACAGCGTCGGAGGAACCGCAAGTCGAGCCCCCAAGCGTTGCCGAAAGAGCGTGCACCGCATCAACGTTCACAGCGCTACCACCGTCAGCACCACAGAGGCTGCCTACGTTGCCGACTCCTTTGTTGGGCCACTTTAACGCTGTCGATGGTGCGAGCCCAGGGGAGAGGGTAGAGATGGAGCTGGACCCGTAGGCGACACTCCGAGGGTCGTCCTGCACTTCATCCGAAGCGAATACAGAACTACTGCACCGATTCACAGCACCGCGAGCTGTGGTGATCGTCGAGGCTCCTCCAACATCGCCAGCAGTACCCGGTACTGTGAAGGGCAGAGGATCTAGTTCAACAGACGCCGACACAGAGAGGCGGTGCCAGGCCTCGGATTCCTTTAGGCATGACGCTGGCGGTTCTGCTCCCAGGACCGTGGTGGCGCACCCCGCGTGGAGCCCGCTCAGGGTGAGGCCGTGTCGCTGACGCACATGTACGGTGGAATTGTTAAATGAAAGTGCCTGAGCGTCGTTCGATGGGGCACCCGAGTGTGGGGGCGGTGCCGTCCGTCCACCGCTGCCGATGTTCTCACCTTCCTCTCCCGAATCACTCTTCTTATGTGCCTGGTAAGTACGTGCCGCCGTCGCTACCACCGCCGCCGTACCCTCCGACGAGCTTTTCTCACGGTGGAAGAAGCCGTGAGCGTTCCTCAGTGTATGAAAGAGAGACGGATGGGTCGGTACTGATGGTGATGTTGACGGCGACGAGTCTGTGGGAGCGCCGCTGGATCCCAGCGGCATCGTCAGAGCGGGTGCCAGCACCACCACATCCGTGTCACCAAACGTACTGCCAGACCGGTTGGATGGGGCGGCAGGGACCGTGTGCGACGCGCGAGGCATAGACGAGGCGCTCGTATATCCTCTGCCCCACATGTAATGCGTGTATGCTGTCTTTCTCTGTGGATCGGCGTTTCTGGGGGAAGGAGGATGGGAGGGAGGATGAGAGGATGCTTCGTCACCTGTGAGACGGGAGAGGGCAGGGAGAGAGAAGTTTGTCGGCAGAAGAGAAAGACGGGAGAGATGATGGTGGGAGCAGAGGAGGGAAGAGACGTCACAGAGGCTCTGCACGCGTACGCCATGCCCGTCCTCCTCTTCCTCCTCTCTTCCCCCCCCCCTCTCCCCCAGAAAGGACGAGATGAGGCAGGAGGAGAAGGGAAGGGGTGCATGCCGGGGAGGGGAGGGGGCGGGATGGATGGAAGAAGGCGAATGAAGAGACCTCTTTCAACAGTGCCGGCGATGCGTGTCTTTTCGAGTGTGTTTGTTCAACAGGAAAGAACAGGCGAGAAGGGAATGAAGGAGGAGGGGTGGGGTGGGACCGGAGATAAAGCCGAAGCCGTTCTCTTCCCTCCCCCCCTACCCCACTCTGCTCCTTCCCCTCTCTCAGGTGAAAGAAAGAAATCAATAAAATGAAGAGAAGAGGAGGGTAGGGAGACAGAGGGACAGAGAGCGGCACACACATATGTATGTGTATATGTATACACCATCAAACAATGCCGTACCATCTTTCACTTCCTATCAACTCAGAACAACCGCAGATGTTGGTGCGGTATAAGAAAGAACCATAAGCATATATATATATATATATATATATATATATAAAAGAAAAGTTCGCGCATGTGCGCGCGTAGAGGAGGGGAGAAAGGGAGAAAGGAGGTGGGGACCTACATGGGGCGAAGGTGATAGCAACACGTGCCTTCTTGAAAAAGAGTTCTCGCTTCTGCTCTGAGCTCCAGTACAATCCTCCCTTCTTCGCTGATGAGCACACACACACGCACGCAAACGCATAGTGACACACTTACTTGTGCCTTGCCATTCTACCTCCGGAATTGAAAGAGAGGAGGGAGGTGTCCGCGTCAGCCACCATCTCTTCCTCCCCTCTCCCCACTTCCCCCCCTCTCTCTCCTGTCTTGTGGCGGGTTTCCTTCACTTCGGCGTTTCTTTCTTCGTCTCGTTGAGGGATTTGTCCTTCTGCGCGTTCGATTGGGTGCCCGTGAGCCACCGACCTTGCACAGGACGCGACAAAGAGCGGGCGCGACTGTGGGGAAGCGGGGAGGGATCGACGAGTCTATGTCGGCGCACGGGATTATCCGTAGATGCAGCGAAGGTCGTACCATCGAAAGAACTGCCGTGTCGGAGTGGCATTGCCTGACCCCGGGTGACTCTAGGATCGCGCAACGAGTTTGACGCCGCCGCTACCGCCAATGCGTTCTCTGTTGCGTAAGGCGAGAAGCCCGGGAAGGTGCGTTGGGCGAGATGGGCATTGGCCGAGTGGAAACGTCCGCGAGGTCGACTCGGGAGCTGCGGCGCCAACGGCGGCTCCGGGTGCCGTGAAGAGATCGGCAACGACGACGACGGCGCCATCGTCGCCGCGGCACCCGGGAAAGAGACCGCTCCCTGACTGGACATGTTTTGCTGGTCAAAGGAGGGGTCCTGCTTCACCAGCTCTTGCAGGGCCAGCGACTTGTAGAACTTGGAAAAGTCACTGAAGTCCACCAGCGACGGCAGCGGCGCCCCCACCGGCACATCCGGAAACAAGAGTCGTTCGACTGTCGCGCGTGTGTGGCGCCTCTTTTCTTCCAGCGTGAGCATGATGAAGTCTACGGCATCTGTGCGATCGAGTACGCCGAAGTGGTCGATGTCCACACCATCAAAAAAGCGACGCAGCGTCTCGACATCCTCCATGGTCAGCGGTATATCCAAGGTCTTGGTGCGTCTCATGCGGACCATCAAACGCTTGACGAGCCGTTCACATTCGATCTTACTCTGCGTCACGAATGTACGGCGTTGCTGTCCATCGAGAAAGCGACTGCTGCGAGTTGCCCGCGCCGCCACAATGGCAGCAACCATTTGCTTGTCTTCATCGGACTGCTGTTGCAGATCCTCAGCCTCCTTCATGAGCTGACTCAGATCGCCCGACGCCGCTGCTGCTTCTGTACCACCGCTGCCTGCAGCGCCGCTACCCTCAGTAGCAGCCGCCGTCGACGTTTTTGGCAGTGCAGGAGGCATCTCTCGAATCGTGTCCACGGTGGTGCGCACTCGATCGACATAGTGCGTGGCTCGGCGGCTCTCCGCTGCTGCGGCCTTCGTGCGTGCCAGCCGGTCCACCACGTCGCGCATGTTCTGCTGCACATGAGCGCTCCCCTCGTAGGCACCACCTTGCATATACCGTTGAAACTCAGGGTCGCTCGTGAAGCCCACCTCCGTCAGCGCATACCCGTGCGGCACTGGATTGAGGAAAGGGAATTTTCTGAACAGAGCCTCATTGGCGGCCTGCTTCCGGACGGACCACGCCTTCAGATACTCGGTGATGTTTTGCTGTGGCGCCGCGCTCTCCATGAGTCGTCGGAGGCCAGCGTCTTCGTCCAACTCTTCCTGGGAGAGCCAAGCCCAGCGAAGAGGCAGTCGGCGTGGATTTTTGGCAGTATCTTCATTGGAGGTCAGCCGCATCCGGCGAACTTGCCGCACCTTCTGAGCTTTGGCAACGAGAGTGGTGCGAGGCTCCGCGGGAAGCTTGGAACGCTGCACCACCCAAGTGCGCAGCTGGACCCGTAGCTCCTTCAGACGGGCGGTGAGGAGGGCGCTCGGAGTGCGGGAGCTATCGGTCGCAAAGCGAGACAACTCCAGAAACTCGAAGACGTTACTCATCGCATCCGCATCGGCCCGCACCTCCTCCGGTGCCACCTCTCGCTCAAGGGATGAGGCCTCCTCCGCAAGCACACGCTGCAGTAGCACAGCTTCCGCCGCCAGCTCGGAGGGCTCCGTTCCATCATTGGCCAGAAGCAACTCGGGCAGCTCTGCTGCCCGTGGAGGGGTCGGACGCTTTGTGTTCACGGATGTACGTCTCCCCTTCTTCACCGCGTCACTAGAAAGCACGGATCTCTGCGAGCCACCACGATGGTGACGGTTCTCTGTGGGCGAATCCTCCAGTTTCTCGTCCTCCACCGTGCTCGGTATCTCTCTCGCCTCCTCGGTGTCGATCTCAGACATGCTGACGCGCGTACGCTTCGCGCTGCCAGACCTCGACGTGCGCCGCCGGAGCTTGCGCTCTGGCACCGACGACCCTGACGAGGCTTGCGGTTGCAGTCTCGTGTGCTTCGCGACCGCCTCGCCGGTGGGAGCCGCCGCGATCTGAGGTCCTTCCGGCTTCTCGTCCTCCACCGTGCTCGGTTGCACTCTCCGTCCCTTATCTTCCATCTGAGGCATACTGCCTCGCGTCTGCTTTATACTGCCAGACCTCGACGTGCGCCGCCGGAGCTTGCGCTCTGGCATCGACGACACTGGTGGGGCTTGCAGTGGCGGTCTTGGGTGCTTCGCTTGCGCTTCACCGTGAGCAACCAACTCGACCTGGGACCCCTCCAGCTTCTCGTCCTCCACCGTGCTCGGTATCTCTCTCGCCTCCTCGGTGTCGATCTCAGACATGTTGACGCGCGTACGCTTCGCGCTGCCAGACCTCGACGTGCGCCGCCGGAGCTTGCGCTCTGGCACCGACGACCCTGACGAGGCTTGCGGTTGCAGTCTCGTGTGCTTCGCGACCGCCTCGCCGGTGGGAGCCGCCGCGATCTGAGGTCCTTCCGGCTTCTCGTCCTCCACCGTGCTCGGTTGCACTCTCCGTCCCTTATCTTCCATCTGAGGCATACTGCCTCGCGTCTGCTTTATACTGCCAGACCTCGACGTGCGCCGCCGGAGCTTGCGCTCTGGCATCGACGACACTGGTGGGGCTTGCAGTGGCGGTCTTGGGTGCTTCGCTTGCGCTTCACCGTGAGCAACCAACTCGACCTGGGACCCCTCCAGCTTCTCGTCCTCCACCGTGCTCGGTATCTCTCTCGCCTCCTCGATGTCGATCTCAGACATGTTGACGTGTGTGCGCTTCGCGCTGCCAGACCTCGACGTGCGCCGCCGGAGCTTGCGCTCTGACACCGACGACCCTGACGAGGCTTGCGGCTGCAGTGTCGGACGTGGAGGGAACGATTCATTGGCAGATGGCATGGCCGCGGCAACGGGATTCTGCTTTCGGGATGATGGCTGACCCACCTGTGGTGGCTCCGTCGCCTCGACATCGGACTCGCGAAGCAGTCCGACTGTCACTTCGGGCGTCTCAAGTACCACCGGAAGCGCCCACACCCCCATGTGTGAAACTCCTTGCTTTCGCGACCTGGTTCGCACCACCGGCTCTCCGCTTGCTCGAGCTGCACCAGTGGACTTGGTGGTCCGCCCCGCCAACGTGGGCCGCCGCGGCAATGGATGTTCACGTGTTTTCTTCTTCTGTTGCTGTTGCAGCGGTGCTGCTGCCGATCCCAATGAGCGGTCGCCAGGATCACTCACCGCCGTTGCGTTGCCTCCACTCTCCATCTCGGTGACTGCAGCGGCGTCGGAGCGGCGGGGTCCCAATGAGCGGTACACATCAGAGTCGATGCGCTCCAAGTCTTGTTCCACCACCTCCCCCGGGGTTTCTTCCGGGATGGCAGACACCGAGGCACCACTGGTGCGGCGTACCCGCAGGCGTTTCACTAGCACTCTCTTCCGTCCCCTGACTTGTTTCGCACCAGTGGACGGTGATGAGGACGGCTGCAAGGCATCTTGGGTATCACTGTTTGCCCCTGCCGTCGGCAGCCCCGAAAGGGGAGGTGCAGACGCGTGGCTGCTGTCTTCTTCATCGACAGCCGATGTGGCCGCGAAGGTTGGCGTCGGTGGCACCAAGCTGGTGGGTACACGCGTTCCGTCTTCCATGATGGTGTCAGCCGCACTGCCCGTTATCCTTTCGGCACGGAGGTGACCGTGCCGGTGTCCACTGCCGGTGCGACTGGGACGGCGACGTGGCGACGCCATCGCGCTGTTCTGCGGCTGGGTGAGAGGTGGTGAGGGGGCGGTAGGTTCTGTTGCCGCGACGATATCGCTGACCGCGGTGGATCCGGGTAGGCTGGTGTAGAGCTCCTCCTCCTTTATTTCAGCGAATACGTTGTCCGGTACCACGCTGATGTCGAGCTTCGTCCAGCTCATGCTTCGCCGGCTGCGCTCGCGCGTCCTACGCGTCTTTGGCACGCGACTGCCTTTCGTCCCTCCCTCCGCATCGCCACCGTCTGCGATGTCGGCGAAGGTCACCAAACGCCGTTGACGACGACGGAGACGCTCTTGATACTTCCATTGCTTTGCGAGCTCGTCGCTACTCAGCTGCCGTAGCGGTTTCTGCAGGAAAGGCGCACAGGCCTTCTCCGCCTCCTGCACGTACGCGCCGTCGTCCAGCAGTTCCACACTCCGCTTCCGTTCTTCCTTCTCTATCGCCTTCATGGTCGTGCACTGCGTCACGGTACCGAGGCACGACTGTCGCTTCTCCTCCAACTGCTGGAAGATGGCGTCATGCCGAAGAGCAGGGTTCACGTCACGCACGCTCCACGGATACAGCCGCCGCAGCGCTGTGAGCTCCTGGACCATGTCCTCCGAGGCACCAACGATGGCTGCGGAGATTCCCGCTAACAGCTCACGGTCCTCCATCGTAGCTTCCGGTACAGCTCCACTCTTGCGCTTCGCCACGAGCGCATCGTTCGCCTTCGCCAGTACTTTGTGGAGGTCCACCAGTGATACGCTGGATGGCACCACGTCTGACATCTCCAGCTGTTTGAGGCGTTTCGCCATGGCTGCCGTGACCTTCACCATCCGCCGCGCTTGTTCTTCGGCGCACTCTCGCAGCAGATCCTCGTAAATACGAGCTTGCTCACGATCTACTGTTGGTGCACCAAGCACCTTATGCCAGTAGTTCAGGTAGGAGGAAAACGTGGGGTCGTGAGACAGGGGAAGATACTGCAATGGCACACCGCATACATCGTTCATATCCATGAAGGGGTTACGTGCGCGGACCGCTTCATTCTCCTCCGCATCGCATATCCGGCGCGCCTTTGATAGGGTCGCGGCTTCATAGAAAGGCAGTAAGGCGATATCATCGTTCGTTTCTATCATCTCAAGACTTCGCGGAAGATCTATGTCGCTGAGAAGCACCCCGGCTAGTCGCCGAGGTAGGCGAGGCTGGCGTCGATGAAGGTCCTCCGTCATGCTACGCTTCTTCTCAGCCAACTGCATCACATGATTGAGGAGGGCCTGCTCGGCAGTAGCGATATCAGTGGCAGGGGCGACCTCCTTGCGCAGCTCTTCCAACTTCGATGCCATGGTCAAGAACTGCGCATCTCCACAGGCTCCCAGCTCACCCAGGTGAATGCCGGGTAACGGCTCCACTGGAAGTACAGGGAAGCGGTCGGCGATGCTCTCCAGATCCATCAACGTTGCCCACTCCCACACCGACTCGTCCTCTGCGAGGCGCATCACGCGTTCATACATCTTTCTCTCCAACTGCTTCAGCGCCACCCTCTTTGCGTGCGGTCGTGGCGAGAAGACGTCACTGGCAGAGGCGATGCTGAGCTGGCTGGAAGAGCGGGCGTGCGGGGATGCGGCCGCACTCGAAGGAGCCAACCCATCCCCTGTCATCGAGGAGCCGTGCAGCTCCTCATATGTGCGGTACAGCTCTCTAAAAGAGGGGTCGTACGGCAGGTTGAGTCGCTGTAGCGACACTGGCAGCTCTGCGACGTCGATGAATGCATAGCGGTCTCGTAACGTATTCTCCGTCGCCGTATACGCGGCCACTCGTTCGCCCATGCGTACGTGCATCGCCTCTTCACACTCTTTCACTTCGTGCAGCTTCGCCCGCAGAGGACCGGTGAGATCCTCCCGTTGGGAAGCCATCTGCATAAATTGTGGATCCGTTTCGAGGCCGAGCTCTTCGATTGGAACCCCATCAATGACCATCGGGAGGAACGGGTACCGCTCGCGTACGTTGGCGGGCGGCTTCAAGAGATTTATTCGCTTCTCCGCCCATCTGGCGAACTCATCGTCTTCGTCTAGCTGCAGCTCTGCTAGAGGCACTGACATGAGGTCACGCGTCTTGAGGAACGGATACCGATGGAAGAAGGCTGCATCGCGGCGTTGTCGGCTGCGCTGCAACCGCGCCGCATCATTTGTAAGTTGACGGATACGGCGTCTTAAGAGTTCTGCGACACAGCGCGTGGCGGTCTGTCGCCCTGTTGCCGTCAGGGAAGCCTTCTGGCGTTGAAGGTATAGGAAGTACGGATCTTTGCCCAACTTGGCGTGCGCAATGCGAGCATGGGCGGTGTAGGTATCCTCATCCGCGTCGCACTCTACTCCGCTGTCATCGTTGTTATCCTCGTCAGTGGGGCATTCGAAGACCGGTATTGCTACGTGGCGGCGGCGCGCCTGACGACGACACCAGAGGCGGTGTCGGCACTGGGCTATATCGGTAGCGACGCGGAGCTCCGTAACATGCGCTGAGGGAAGGTGCTCTGCCTTCGCCAGCCGAAGTTTCGCCTCTGCAGCGCAGAAGTTCATCAAGGCGTCACCGACGCACCGATCATCCCCAATCAAGGCGATGCCGCGAGCGCGCATCTCCTCCTGCACGTGGGCGAGGGCTGGCTCGTCCTCGGCGAGGAACTTTGCCCAATCCATGTAGGCAGAACGCAGCGTTGCCAGGCACGCATCTACCTCGACCGCTGGGTTGACATCCCGTACGCAATTGGGAAAGTCGCAGCGTAGGCGACGCAGCTGCTCCGCTATGCCCACCTCCGCCGCCAAGAAGGCGTCTAGCAGATTGCTGCCCCGTTGCCGCATCGCCAGCTTCGCCACCGCCTCCTCTTTCGCATCCCTCGCCGGGTCGTCCATCACGTTCAGACGCCATTCGACAACTTCTTCGTCTTCTGGGATGTTCAAAGCCGTCAACAATACCGGCACTCCGCGGAGTTCCCGCGGAAGGAAACGCCGACGTTGCTTCAACTCGGCAGCGACGATACCCCTTGCCATCTCCACCACTCTTTCACCCATTTCAGCCTCCAGGGCCTTCACCGATGCGGCGGTAGCGTCGTCAAGCTCCGGCGACGCCTTCAGCTGCACCCACCGCCGTTCGAGCCGCTGCAGCTTCCGATCGCTTTCAATCCCGAGTTCCCGCAATGGCACCAGGGCGACATCATTATGCTGCAGGTACGGATGCCGCGCCCTAACGGCGCTGTTCTCATCCATACGGAAGAGTTGAAGGGCTTTGTGACGGCCTGCCAATATTCGCGCCCTAGCGGTGGCTTGCGCCTCGACAGCCCGCAGCGACTCCGCGTTCTCCTCCGGCTCCTCCACCAGCGGCGCCCGCTGCGCCATGAGTCCCTGGAACACCTCGTCCTGCCCCAGCGGCAGGTCGCCCAGCGGCACGCCGGCCACGCGCTGGCCCAGGAAGGGGTACTGCTCCTGCGCCTCCTCCGACGCGCCCAGCTTCGCACGCGCCACCTCGGCCGCACGCTCCGCGAGCCGCTCCTCCGCCGCACGCAGCTCCGCCGGCGTCGTCTCGGGGCTCTCGCGCGCGTCCGCCAGCTCGCTCGCCAGCGCGCGGAACTCCGCGTCGTCCATGAGGCCGGCCTCCGCCAGCGGCACACCCGGCGCCAGCTCCTCCGCGAGGAACGGGAAGCGATCATGAAGCGCCTCCGCGTCAAACAGTTGCTGGCGAGTGCGTTCCGCCTCATCCTCTACAATGCGCTTTACCGCCTGTTCCATCGCCTTCTCCACGCGCTTCGTCTCGACGCCGTGCGCCGTCGCAGGGTCCTCAGCCAGCTCCTCGTGCCGCGCTATTAACTGCTTGATGTGTGTATCGTTGAGAAGGTCGAACCCCCGCAGTGCGATACCAGCGGGCAGATCACTGGTGTAATAGAGACGCTCGCGTAGTACCGCTTCCTCTCGCTTATGCTCCTTCAGGGCTTCGGTGGCACGAGCACGCATCTCACGTTCCAAACGCGCAACAGGACTGTGACCCTCCGAAGGCGCAGAAAGATGCTTTCTGTGCTGGGCTGCCAAGTCTGCGAAGACGTGGTCCTCCTCTAAGTCCGTGAGGCTTGGAGCCTCATCGAGAACAGCACGACCTAGAAAGGCGTACCTCGCGTGTTTCGCCGCTTCAGCGCGCGTCTTTGCCGCCCGAGCGTGCGCCGCATCGCTATTCAACTGCGCTGCGCGGCACTTCATCTGCATCTCGAGATAGCTGACAGGTACCGCGTTGGCCGCCTCGTCCTCGGCGAGCAGGGTCCCACGTAGGGCCGCGAGCTCTTGATAGTACGCATCGTCTTCGCTTTGTGCCGCAGCGAGATGCCTTGTTGGAACCAACGTAGTATCGACATTCACCCCCGACATGTTTCCTACGGCAACAGTGGGCAAAGCCCGCATGCACAAAAGTCGACGGCGACGGTGACGCAGCCGTCTCGCGAAGTAGTCCACCCCATCCCCCTCTCCAACGAGACCCAACGCGTAGATGTCAAGCAGCCGCGCCGGGTGACCCGGAAACTGCAAGCGCCGCCGCTTGCACTCCACAGCAACTCCGCGCTTACGCAGCAGGTGTTCCACTGCCTCCACAGCACTTTCGCTGGCCCCCGGAACACCCAGCAAAGACGCATGTCGCTCCAAAAGTGAAGCAAAGACGTCGTCCAACGCCACCGCCTCAGAGATATCTCGGGAGCACATCGGATACATCTTCCTCAGAGCACGATAGTCCTTTGCTGCCTGTACTTCGGCATCTGCGTCTTCCTTTACGAGCTCACTCACGCGCGAAGCCACCCGCGCTGCGATCAACCGTTGACGTTCACCAAGCGAGCTGTCTGTCACCAATGGAGTTCCTCTTTCCTGCTCCAACTCTCTTAGCTCTGAATCCCCCGAAAGATAAAGGGAGGACAACCAACTACCCCGCAGGCAAGCACACGCATCACCACACGCGACTCGCCAAAACGCCTCTTCCGCAAGCGCAGAGGATGACAATATCAATGCACGAGCGCGCAAGGCGTCCTCGGCGGCCGCGATGGCCGACCTGTTCGTGTCCGGCTGCTCCATCAGCTGCAGGCGGTGGTTCATCAGCTGCGAGTACTCCGCGTCCGCTGCCAGCGGCAGCTCGCGCAGCGGCACACCCTGCACATCGCCGTGCGGCAGGAACGGGTTGTGCGCGCGCACGTCCTCGGTCTCGGCAGCACGAGCCGCGTCTAGCCGGGTCTTGGCGTCCGCCAGCTC